>JAEANM010020787.1:0-12016 GCA_017656035.1 Myanophis thanlyinensis
CCATAAATCCGGTAATCAAGCTTTTCTCTTATCAACATAGTCCTCCTGCGCATTCTTGTGTCCGGCCTGACTTCTTCCTTGAGGTGGCCATTTCTGATCTTGACAGACCTTACCATATGCATCTCTTTCTTCTTTTGCTGAATGTCTGCAATTTTCAATGAATTCTTCTTATTTAAAAAAAACCACCAGAACTTTAGGGAATCATGTCAACATCAGGGAAAATCACAGTAAATAAACAAAAAAAGATGACATAGAATTAATAATAGGATTTACTCTTTTTGCCCATAGTTTCCTGAAAATGGAATGCCCTTGCCAATCAGACAATTTAGCAAGTCAGAATAACAGATTAAGAGAGTTGGAAGGGAACTTGGAGATCTTGTAGTGACCTCCAAGCAGAAAGCCCTGTAACATTGCAGACAAATGGTTGTCCAATTTCTTCTTAAGAACCTCCAATGTTGAAGCACCCACAACTTCTTGCTCTGTCAGGAAATTTTTCTTTAGTTCTAGGTTGCTTCTCTCCTTGATTAATTTCCACCCATTGCTTGTTATCCTGCCTTCAGGTGCTATGGAAAATAGGTTGACCCTCTCTTCTTTGTGGCAGCCCCTTAGATATTGAAACACTGCTATTATGTCACCTCAATACTTCTTTTCATTAAACTAGACATACCCAATTCCTGCAATTGTTCTTTGTATGTATTAGCCTCCAGTACCCTAATCATATTGGTTGCTCTTCTCTGCACTCTTTCTAGAGTCTCTAGAGCAGTGTTTCTCAACCTTGGCGACTTTAAGATGTTTGGACTTCAACTCCCAGAATTCCCCAGCCAGCAAAGCTCAAAATGGTGGCATTTCCCTCAGGCCTTCACCTAACCCAGTGTTTCTCAACCATGGCGACTTTAAGATGTTTGGACTTCAACTCCCAGAATTCCCCAGCCAGCAATTCCCCAGTGATAACGCCTTCCTTTTGATGTAACATCCCCATTGTATATCTGCTTACTCTCTTGCGATCCCTTTCTCTGCCATCTCTCCATTCTAAGGATTGAGAGACAGAACATGGGCATGGCTGGCTGGGGGATTCTGGGAGTTGAAGTCCACACATCTTAAAAGTCGCCAAGGTCGAGACACACTGCTCTAGAGGAACCCAACATTAAATTACGATCAAGTCACACAAAAAAGAAGAAAATCGGTCCTGTTTATGGCGGTATATTCTGATTTTCGTAGGAGTAAAGTTGATTCTTCCGGAGAAATGACCCCGAATGATGGGTTCACAGGACCATTCTGTCAATTCAGCAAAATCCAACCCTTGCACCCTGAGCTAATTCCAGGTTGACTCCCAAACGCCTTGCCAATTTGAACATGTCCCTGAAGTTTTCCAATTTTGAGATAAGTGCACCAAAATCTCCCTCACCCAAGGCGGAGGATTTCCCCTTATCCCATTTGCAGCATCTTCTCTCTCTCTGTCTCTCTCTCTCTCTCTTTTTTTTATGATTGTTAATATCGTTATTATTTTGAAACGGGAAGGTTACCAAGGGCGAACGACAGATAAAATAGCTCCATTGGGTGGAGTGTTTTTCAAAAGATTAGGATGCGTGAAGAAGGATGGGCCACCATCCGTGGCTCTTTAAAAAAAGGGGGAAAGACAAAGAGAAAAAACTAAAACAGAAGACAAACACCATGCAATTATCTGGGGCATGGGAGATAGCGATCAAAACCTGTTAAGAAAACAATTAAAATCTTTTAATGTACCGTGATACGCCTTGTTTCCTTCTGACCTGCCCTGTCCCCCAAAAGGATATAAAAGGCTGGATCCGTTGGGGTGTCCGCACAAGCTTTTCTTCTCTTGGTATCTTCTCCTTCTGCATTACAGCACCAGGTAAGGTCTACCTTATTTTATTTATGATTCAATTTATTGTGCTTCTCTTTCCTTGGAGTAGTTCCGATTTCGACGGCAGTCGAAAAAGGAGCGATCCGAATTCCAGTCGAAATTCCTACCAAGGTCGTTCGATGCCACCAGCGAACTTTCAAGGGAGATTTGTACATTTGAGGGATATGTTATGCCTCTAAAATAAGTCTTGGGGAAATGCTCTTACTGAGCTCAGAGCCTGGACGTGTCCTAACTAAGCTCAGATTAAGCATTTCACTGCATATCGCACCATGGATGACTGTGTATGTGACCAATAAATTTGAATTTGATTTGATTTTGAGATGCAAAAATGGTTTTCCTGAACCAAGATCATCCTTTGAGGAAGATGATGGTTCCGCAGAGCCAAAGTCTTAGGGCTTAAACTTTGGTTTGTTTTCCCTGGAATTAAAACGATACGGAGTGGGATTAAAATTCTGCCCCAGATAATTGCTTACTCGCTGTGTTCAGTTCTGGAAACCTCGACATGGCTTGCATTCAACGGTTAGGGTTAAATCTTGGCTGTTTTCTTGCGGCCTTGCATGTCGTACGAATCTAGGTGAATCTTGGGCTAAACAATCTGATTTTATTCCCGTGGAATCAAAACGATACTGAATGAATTAAAAGTCTGGCTGATGTTATGACTTACCGTGTTCAGACAACGGTCACATCCGGAAACGTCGACCCAGCTGCATTCACTCGACTTGGTTAGAAGGGTTAAAACTTGGCTGTTTTCTTGCGGCCTTGCATGTTGTGTGAATCCAGCCAGCTGGTTTAGAATAGACTAGAACTGGAAGGGACCTCAGAGGTCTTCTAGTCCAGCCCCCTGATCAAGCAGGAGAACCTATACCATTTCAGATGAATGGCTGTCTAATAATCTCTTCTTAAAAACCTCCAGTGATGGAGTGCCCATGATTTCAGAAGGTTCAGTTCCTAGCTCCAGTGATGGCACCAGACGCTGGATTTACACTGTAACTGGTTGATTTGTGTTGTGTGAACTTGGCTCTCCTCCTGGCCTTAACCAGGAGCTGTAGGAGAAGTCCTTTCCATGAGACGTTGGAAGAACTTCTAAGTTGAGGGACTCCAATGACTTCTGACAGCTCTGCTTTCTCATTGCAAAAATTCAGAGGGGTGGGTTCCAGGACCCTGCTTGAATGCTAGAAATCTTGTGCAAGCCCACTCTTCAGTTGACGTCTCAAACCAAGGTTTAACAAACCGTGGTTTAGCACAGCATGTGTGAGCAAAAGCACGGTTTAATTTGCTCCCTCCTTTTGTTTCTAGAACGGATTATGTTCACCCAAAGCTCAAACAAACCAGATATTCCTCCAGCATGCCAGTTTTAAGGCACCCGTTTACAAATCTTGCCCCTGAGCCCTCCTTTTGCCCAAATTAACAAAATTAACTGCACTTATTCATTAACGAACCTGCATCGCCTCCCTTCTCTTTCGTAATCCGCTCTGGCATTTTTGGTGATTAAAAGTCACACAAAAAAACTCGTTTGGTCCTTGAGATATAATTGCCGCAATGGGCTAAACGCATAATGAAGCTAAGTATATGAGTTTAATTTCTACGTGAGGGTGAATAATGAAATAATTATGGCTTGGCTTCCTTTGAGGAGAAGTAGCATTTTTTTTTTTAAAGTCTTCATCTGGAGGTAGCTTAACGCTTCTGGAAAACAGCCCAACAGATAATTGTCAATTTGAAAATGTCTAAAGTTCCAGCTCAGCTTTCTTCCTAACAGGTTAAATTTCTATCAAGTCATTTTAACTCAAAAACATTTTGAGATGGGACCAGGTGAGAAGTTTTTCCAATGACTCATCAAAATAACTTCTCCTACAGCTCTTGGTTGAAGTTCCCGGTTGAAGCCACTTCCAGAGCCAAGTTCCCACAATACAGGTTCCTGTGTAAACCCAGTCTCTGGATGGGTCCCGTCACTGGAGCTAGAAACTAAACCAGCCACCTAGATTCATACAACACGCAAAGCCCCCAAGTCAACCACCGAAATTTAACCTTTAAAACCAGGTTATTACCACCATCTTAGTAGGTTTAGAAGTGGACACCCTAATTCAACTCGCTCAGAGTTTTGAGAAACGGAGTCAAACTCTGAGAGTTTTCGGTGGTACTTGATTGTCTACATTTGCTCTCCAAGCATATAAGGTGGTATATTTCACCTATTGAAAATAATAATAATAATAATAATGCAATGTTTTCTCTTCCCTTTTTACGTTTGCAGCCTCATCTCGCCTCACCCAGCCATGCAGTCCCAGTGTGCTCCATCTTGTGCCATCCCAAGCTGTAGGCCTACCCAGGCCCTTGGTCCCTGTGGTGGCTTCGGCAGTGGCTTTGGCTATGGCAGTGGCGGTTTCGGTATCGGTGGCGGATCTGGCATGATGGGATACGGCGGTGGCTCCGGACTTGCCGCGTCTGCCAGCAGCCTCGGTATAGTTCCTGGTGTCCCCGTGTCCTGCATCAGCCAGATCCCTCCTTCTGAAGTGGTGATCCAGCCCCCTCCCTTCGCTCTGACCATCCCGGGACCTATTTTGTCCTCCAGCTGTGAGCCTTTGGCTGTAGGGGGCTATTCCCCATGTTCCTCTGGAGGCTACGGTGGGTCTGGAGGTTATGGCTCCCGTTACGGAATGGGAGGATCCGGTGGCTACCTGGGAGGATCCTGTGGCTACCTGGGAGGTTCCGGTGGCTACCTGGGAGGTGGACGGTGCTATGGGTCAAAGCGTAGGCAAAGCGTTTGTGGATACCCCTGCTAAACCTCAAACCGGTTGTACATGGAACCTCTGACTCCAGGAAATTGGATCCAACCTTCCCTCGAGAAACATTCTCCAGAGAAAACCCAGCATCTGTATTTCAAGTCCAAGCTACGCACTGCTCAGCACCCCTAAAACTCATGCTTTGAAACCTAGATGTGCTTCTCCCTTTCTGAAGTTTCTATCTACAGCTTTTTGTGACTCTCCTACCTCAGTTGTGTAATATGTAGCTGGGTATTTCAGGCCACAGAGACGACCCCCCCAAACCAGTCCATCTTCTTCTGTATCATCCTGCTCATTCTGCATTAAAAAAGTCTTTTGTTGCATCACACACTTTGCCTGTTTGTCTTGGGGTTGGTGAGTGGGGTGGTGGTGTCCTCCTCTTTGGGGGAAGGGAGGGAGAAGATGACACCACAGCACCTTCTAAAGAGCCTTCAAGGGTGGGTATTCGAGCTTTGGTAGTCAAAGCTTTGGAGGAATGCTTGCTATTGGCCTAAAACATCTGGGTGGAAGGGTTCTACAGACATCTCAATCAGGGTAACCATTAATCAGGGTCAAGGAGTATCTGGGTCTAGGGGAGGAATAGAGTTACCCATAGTGAGAGGTTCTCATGTCATTTAAGGCTGGGGAGAAGTTCTGTGTTGATCCAAGTAAGACCAGAAGAACGGCCTCCTCACGCCTAGTCAACTTCAAAAGCCAAACGGTGGATGTTGCCTACGTTTGTTCCACCAGAACATAAAGAAGGCTGTAGATCCTATCACTTCTCTTCACATCCTGAGTCCTGAGCAACTTAATCCTCTTATCTTGCAAGATCTCTTGTTTCCCTCCCCCAAAAAACATGTCTCACCCTTCAGTTACCATTCAAGAAAAGGCAGTCCTTTGTTGGCTTACATGCTAACAAGCTCACATGCCTTCAACCTACATAATGCTAAACCTGCTGTGGATGAGCTACACCGTAGGAAAGAGACTGGCTATAACAACAAGAACGAAACCAGACACGTTGTTAAGGAGCAATTTTAGATTTGGAACTCAAGCTGAGAAGTTCCCAGTTTGAGAAAATGGTGAAGGGGGACATTGGAGTGTCCCAAGACCATTAATTTCAGCCAGATCCTTGTCTACGATAACTCTACTCCCAGTCCTGCAATGTCCTTAGATTAAGGCTTCATCTCTCTCTCTCTCTCTACATCCATAGAGGCAAGTTCTAGAGAGGCCTTCTGAAAATGGAGCCACTCTGGACATTCCCTCTCTGTGGCAGGTCACGATGGAATCCCAAAGATGGAAGGATCTCCTGGGATCCTCCCAATCCATGACCTGGTTCAGGAAACCAAATTTAACCCTCTGAGACAGACAGTTGGTCAGATGCCTCCAGAAACAGGGAGCAGGGATGGTCATTTTTGTACCCATGCTTCTTTCAGCAGGGGATGAAAAGATGTTCAACCTCAATGGTCATCCATGGAATATCCTCATCTCTTTGAAGGTGATCTTGACCCAAAATTAATACATGAGGATTCCAAGGAACCAACTGGCCATCCAATTAAACAAACAGTCATGGAAATCCTAGCACACTACACATATGGACACCTTTGACCATCGAGAATAATGTCTACTGAATATTTCCTCCCATCATTCTTCACGCCACAGACACTTATGGGTCTCTCAAAAGCTCTTTCTAAACAGGGCTGCCGAAATAAGGAAATCATTAAATATTTGAGGAATGAGAGTAGATCAATGGCATCAAAATAGTCACTGTTAACTCACACAACACAAAATTAAGTGAATTTTGATTTTTTAAACAATACTAAGCCATTACTATTACTATTACTATTACTATTACTATTATTTTAGAAAACAAAGCCATCCTGTATTTTAAAATACTTGTACTAATTTGAATGACTGCAGACGACCTCGACTATTAACAGCTTGAGTTATTTTAATGGTTGGAAAAACACGATGAAACCACACAACCCAAGGGGTGTGTAGGCAACGTAAATCAAGCTCTTTGGTTTTGTGACATAAATCAAACTCCCTGGTCCAGATTCTGCGTTAGAGTTAAATGACTTAGCAGGCATTTATGTCACCGGGATGTCATTTTAAGAAACCACAATGTCATGAGTTTTTTTTCCATTAAATTTTGTTGATGAATCTGGGTTGGTACTAATAGTTGTCTCCGGTTGCGTGTTTTATTTGGGGTTATATTTTAAACCCTCGGGATTTAATTCTTTGGGTTATGATAGTTTAGGAACTCCTGTTTTTTTTGTTTTGTTTTTTTGGAGAGCAATTGTCACACTCAGGAGGAGGAGACAAGTGTGGAATTAGCTTAGACTCACTATGGAAACACAAGAGGGCAAGATCTGATCCCACCAAAATGTCTTATCTGGTCTTTCCCAGGTCAAAATCTGCCAGGAGATTCCTGTATTATAGGCAGAAAACAACAAAGTAGCCAATTTGAACTCTATTTCTATGTGTCTAGTTGTTTGTGCCTGACACTATTAAATAAATTATCCCAGATATCGATTACTGCTCCGCATTCTTTAAGACTTTACTCTGAATCAGAATCTGGCAAAGTCAACCACACATTTCTACCACGAACAGGGAGATAGGGTTGATAAATTGGGGGGCAAATAAAAATACTCACAAACAGGACTTATAATGCAGCACAAGCTTTAATAGGTCAAAAGAAAATCATATTATAGCATCCACAGATGGATTCTAACATTTCTGTCTCTCCCTCAATTTTTCCACCCGCCCACCCCAGTGCAATTTACAGAATAGATGAAAACGACAGAAATGTTGGCGCTGAACTTGCAAATTTCCAAAGAACAAGCAAAGAGAAAAATACAGAGGTTTTCAGCAAAGAGCCTAGAGCACGGGACAAATACCTGAATTTGATTGTCTCACTGGGTGAGCAACTTAACAATTTGGCCGGCAGTCTATAAGTTTCAGGCATACATTCACTGACGTCGCAACGGTTTTCAGTCCTTTTGGGTCTTCAGGTTGGATGAGCTTCAGTTTAGCACGGTGAGCTGCAAATGCTGAATTTGCGTCGGGGTCCGCAGATCCCCCTTGAACTAGAGCCGAGCAGCCCACGAGAAGAGGACCCAAAAGATCCTGCAGCACAACCTGAATAACCACCGACGGCCACTGGTTCACAGCTGGCGGCAAGAATGGGTCCCGGGAGGGTCACCACAACGGGGGGAGGCTGGATCACCACTTCAGAGGCTGGGATCTGGCTGATGGGAGATGGGGTCACTCCGGCAAGCGTGCCGAGGCTGCTAGCATATGCAGGACCCCCACCGGTGCGGTAACCTCCGAAACCTCCTCCGAAACCTCCTCCGAAACCTCCTCCGAAACCTCCTCCGATACCGCCCATGCCGCCGATGCTACCATAGCCATAGCCGCCGAAGGCAGAAGGAGTCCCGCATCCTCCGAGACCTACGACGGGTGTAGAAGCGCAGGATGGAATGGCGCAAGATGGAGGACAGCAAGGAGGAGGACAAGGAGGACAGCAAGACATGATGGATCTGGAAGAAGAACATGACAAAAGACGTCCAAGATGAATAATGGCTGTTGGAAGAAGCAACTTATTACTTATGTGGTCTTGATTTGCATGAGGTCGGGGTTAATTAATCCTTTCTGTAATGGCTTAGCAAGTTGCAGGGACTCCGTTGATGGCTGGACCTCAGGAGGTCGGTTCGTTTGGACCATTGGCTACACATCTGGCAGCTCATTCACATTGTGGATCAGTTTCCTTACCAATAGAGGAGAATATTTGTAGCTCAGGGTTGAAATGAGGGGCCCTTGGCCCTCTCTGAGCTCGGGTTGTTTCCTTGCAGACATTTCATGACCCAACTAGGTAACCACATCAGTGCTAGAAGGAGTATTGGCGGCAAACCCCACTAGCGCCAGTGATGTTGCCTAGTTTGGGTCATGAACTGTTTTGCAAGAAGACAACCAAGTTGTTCAACCAACCATGTTCTCTTGCTTTAGAGACCTCCTCCAGTCAACAAACCACAATGTGTCTCTTCTGGAAAAGAAAATATCTGCATTTTTATGGGCCGAAGCAAACCATGAATAGAACAAGATCTAGAAGCAGGCAAGACAACTTATTCCCTTAACACTGAAGCGGAAGCTAACTATAGCTTGGGACTTGTAGGAAGCCAGGAAAGAGACGGACAGCTCTGAGCAAACATTTGTCTGTGGTCCAAAAAATGTGGAACAAGCTTAAGGGAGGCCACACACCGTGCTGCAGCTCCTACGGCATCCGTATCTAGTCTGCACCCTTGAGGTTGTTTTCAGACTAAACTAACTGGAATAGAGCAAACATTGTTCACTTTCAAGGCAGACTTAGTGGTCCTTCTTCTTTTTAGCAACGATAATATATCGGAATGCCCTCCCTTGAAAACCAGCCTCGCTTCTGATGTCACCATAAATGGTTTTGCATTTTTTTTTTTCGTGAGTAGGTTGAACTGGTCTTTCTTTCTTTGAAATGGGAGAGGACTACCAAAACCTCGAGGCTGAAAACTAGATTGGGAGATTGGAAGGGGAACAACAAAAAGAAAAGGTTACAAGGCATTCTGAGTTGCTGCTGAGTAGAAATTATCTTCCCAAAGTTAGGAAAGGAGTCAACTCAAAGATGGCTTCGTTTTGTTGAGCAACCCGCGTCTTAAGGCACCCCAAACGCAGTCCGGATTAAACCTAGCCAAGCTTCAATGCTGTGGAAATGCAGACCGGGTTAAAATGTGCCAGTGAACAGGAGCTAGTCTCTCTCAGCCTCACAGGATTTGTACATCGAGGAGAACATTTCTCATTTACAAGATTGTACACGTAGGAGGAAATCTGGAGATTTCGCCATCCTGAATCGCTGGGAGAAAGGCATCTTAGACATTTAATAAGCAGATTATATGAAGGACTGCCTTCCAGTTTGCAAAAAGTGCAAATTAGAATAAAGCTGAAAGGGACCTTGAAGGTCTTCTACTCTAACCCCCTGTGCAAGCAGGACAGATAAATGGGCTGTCCAATCTCTTCTTAAAAAACTCCACGGTTGGAGCACTCACAACTTCTGGTGGCAAGCTGTTCCACTGGTGAATTGTCCTCACTGTTAGACAATTTCTCCCTAATCCCAGAGTTGCTTCTCTCCTTGATCAGTTTCCATCTGTTGCTTCTTGTTCTCCCTCCTCTTTGTGGCAGCCCCTCAAATAAGCTTTTCCTCTGGGATGGTTGCAAGAGGCCCCTACAACTCCGAACCAGGGTTAGAAGGCAGTATTTGCAAACTAACTCTGCATTCCCACAGCCGGGAGTTCGATCCTGACCGGCTGAAGGTTGACTCGGCCTCCCATCCTTCCATGGTGGGTCAAACGAGGACCCGGATGGTTGGGTGGCAATGCGGTTGACTCTGAAAACCGCCGTGAAGCAGTATATGAGTCTACATGCTCCTGCTAGTTGAACCGTCCCATCCTTTTGTTCCCCTAAAGTTGTTTGCCGATGATAAGCCAGGTAAGCTGAGCCTGTCTGAAGGTACACCGGCTACTTTCCTCCGAATGCTACCTGAGCTACGGCTCTCCTGTGAGAAAGAAGAGGTAAGGCTCGCCTTACCTCTACCTGGATCCCCGGTTTAGTTCCATCCTCAGAACTAAAGGATCCGGAAATTCCTCCGGAGAGAAGGAGTGCAAACTTACCCGGTTCTTTGCAGCGAAGCTCAGAAGAAGAGATGGAGTTGCAAGCGAGCAGTTGACTGGTGAAGATGCAGTGGAGAATTGCACCTTTTATATCTTTCTGGAGGCTGGCGAATAATTGGAAGACATGCCTTGTGCCTGGAGGTTTAATTAATCCATAACTAGTGTTGTTTTTCCCCAGTTATCTTTATTTTGACCGCTGGTAATTGAATAATTGTCTGTTACAATTAATGAGTTGCTGGAGTTTTTTTTTTCTTCTTCTTCTTCTTTCCCCGCTGTTTTTTTTTTCTTCTTCTTTTTTTTTGTCAGCGTTGCGGATTTCAGTTCCACCCTAATATGGTTTTAACTTCGCTTGCACTTTGTTTATCTCCATCCATCCCAAAATTCAAGAAGTCCCATACTTGAAAGATAAATATTTCTCCGCCTTTGGCAAAGGATGTGAGTCAAACGGGTTGTTCTGCCCCATTATTTGTTGCGTACCAAAACCACCGTCCACATCCTAGGTAGAGGTCAGTAAATTCTGGACGACAGCAAAAAAAAAAAAAAAAAACGGGGAAAAAAAATTGGACCTGCCCATCCTCTCCATGTATGTCAACACCAAGGTGTCTCAAGGTGTCTATATCACCTGTATTTGTGGAAATAAACAGGAGATATTTTTCGTGCCAGGAAATTACGTGTCCATTATTACCATCCAGGTAACTCACCTCTGTTTCGGGTGAGTAATTTAGGGAACGTCAATCAATATTGTTTTTTTTGCAGGATGAGTTTGTTGTGAGGACATTGGTTATGATCTGAAGGAACCTCAGCATCTACACCTTGTGTTCCTCAATGTTCCTTGGATGGCAACTTCATAATGCTATTAACAGAAAAGTCCACTTTCCTAAGGACAATTTTGCCGTTGTTGTTCAGTCGCTAAGTTGTGTCCGACTCTTCATGACATCTATGGATCGCATCACGCCTGTCCATCACTGTCTCCCTACAGCTGCCCAAATTCACGATCATTGCATCAACGACACTATCTAAACCATCTCTGCTGTCCCCTTTTTGCTTTCCCTCTTTCCCAACATCTTCTCCAACAAGTCCTCTCCTCTCATCATCAGGTGGCCAAAATATCTGAGCTTCAGCTTCAGGATCTGTCCTTCCAAAGAACCACCATGGTTGAGGTCCTTTAGGACCAACCCATATGATCTCCTTGTAGTCCAAGGACATCTCAAAAGTCTTCCCCAAACACCACAACTTGAAAGCATCAATTCTTTGGCACTTGGGCCTTCCTTATGGTCCAACTCTCCCAGCCATATATGACTTCTGGGGAAACCATAGCTTTGACTTTCTATGGAGTTTCACAATCATCCAGGCCATGGTTGTCCCAAAGATGCTTTTTCAAGAGGACTTTCTGGAAAGCACCTTTGGGACATAGCTTTGACTATATGTACCTTTTCTGGATCCAAGTTTTATCCAAATTTTAGCTGGACAATCCATGGATTTTAATACCTTCCTTTTTGAAAGTCTGCTTTTATTGACCAAAATGTTTAAGTTTATGTTTAAGACACGATGGAACTCCTGGGGCCACCCCATTGCCCCGTCGCTCCATCGCCCTCCTGGGGCTGCCCCGTCGCCAGCACCCGAAGACTTCTGGTGACTTCTGGGAGCTGCTGACCTTCCGGAAGCAGCATGAGGACTTCCGGGTG
>JAEANM010020788.1:0-12016 GCA_017656035.1 Myanophis thanlyinensis
TACAACATAGATAACAGTTAAAAACAAATTAAAATTAACTAATTTAGGTGGCCGATCAAATTAAAAACCTGATATAAGATTAGAAATTACAAATTTAAAAAACTGATTTAAAAATAATTTAAAACCCCCAACCAATAGTACTTAGACCAGACCGGCCTGTTGGAACAAATAGGTTTTTAATGCACACCGGAAGGTCCATAGGTCCGTGACGGTCCGGATCTCCAGGGGCAATTCGTTCCAAAGGGAGGGTGCCCTCATAGAGAAGGCTCGAACCCTTGGGGGTGCCAGATGACACCGTCCAGATAATGGAACCCCAAGGAGGCCCGCCCTATGGGAATGCACAGGTCGGCAGGAGGCTGATGGTGGCAACAGGCGGTCCCTTAAGTACCCGGGTCCCAAGCCATGGAGTTCCTTGAAGGTGAGAACCAACACCTTGAATTGCACCTGGAAGGTCACAGGGAGCCAGTGTAGCTCGCGCAGGAGAGGTGTAATATGGGAGCTCCGAGGAGCCCCCAGAATCACCCGTGCGGCTGCACTCTGCACCAACTGCAGCCTCCAGATGCTTTTCAAGGGGAGCCCCATGTAGAGAGCATTGCCATAGTTTAGGCGAGAGATAATGAGGGTGAAAGTGACTGTGCGAAGAGCATCCCGATCCATCCATGGGTATATAATTTTCCTTCCAATTTTGAGCAAATGCCAATCTAGCTGCAGTCAGTATATGTAATATAAGATAAAATGTCTCTTTATTGTAATTCTCTATTTTTATCCCTAGTAAGAAGAGTTTGGGTTTAAATTCAATTTGTTGGTTTGTTATTTCCTCCAACCATTTTTTAATTTTGAGCCAATATGTGATGATCCGGGCATGGCAATAAAGCAATACAGCCAGACAATTAGTAGAAAGCCCTTTACTAGCACCAATTCTGCACCCAATGTCCTGTTCCTCTTTAGTAAGAAGAAAAACTCTTTCTCAACTCTGTAGCAGCTTTCTTTAATGTTCTCATCCAGTCCGAAGCAGCCGGCAGAATGTCTGCAATTAAAATCCCATTAATTGCAGCTAAAGCAGATAAGCACATGACAAGAAATCAGACAGGAATGAAGCCAGAAATGTCGGACCCACAATTCAAGAATTCTCAGTACTTGTTCCCGGTAAAACACTCCACCCAACTCCTTCCCTTTTAAACACCCTACTCAGGTGTTCCCTGTGAAGAGACTCGGGACCCTCTCCTACCTTGCAAATGAAATCCAGAGTCTAAAATTCCCAGGCTTCCTCCACCCAAGTAAAATTGAAAGTTCCACTAATTATCACATTAAATTCTCACCAACCTCTTCAAAGAGAGCTCCAACGTCCAGTTCAGACCCGCCCCTCGCATGTGGCTTCATCTCAGAGAACTTTCACATGAGAAACTATGCGAGAAAAATGCAAAATAGATAACGGCCTCCGAGTCGATTGTATCAACCTCCACTCCCTCAACACATTGGCCTTGCTGAGAGAAAATGTGTCAAAGCTAAAAGGTTCCATATAAATTTATTTATTATTTATTTTATTTAACAATATTTATATACTGCCCACTCTCCCAAAGGACTTGGGGTGGTGCACAGCCATTTAAAACGAAAAAATATAACAATTTAAAATACAGTTAAAAATAAATTAAATTAAAGTGGCCAATTAAAACCAAATTTTGGAAATATTAAAAATATCAATTTAAAATTGCCAACCAAAGATTGCCAACAAAAGATTCAAAAGCAGTAACTAATTCTTTTCCGCAGAAAAGCTTTTCAGCTTGGGGAAACTTCTGGGACCTTACATTTTCTGGCATCCAATGTGGGACTCAAAAGAATCATTCCTTTGAGATGGCTGCATTCAGCTCATGAGCTGAACTCATTTTGAAGTTCAGTGGCCTTCACTATGGCAGATGGAAAAAACCAGCTGGGACCAGTAGTCCCAGTCAAGAGTGCTCCCACAAATTTGACCCAATGACTTCGACCAGGTCATTTGCTGGCAGATTTTGATTTTAGCCTAATCTGAATGCCTTATTCAAAGATGCTTATGGGGTGTGTGTGTTATGGAACTGAGTTCTTCTAGTTGAGTATAATTTTTTTTGAAAGGAGAGGGGAGTGTTGCCTTGTGTGTGTGAGTGACTGAGATGGGGCATTGGTCTTACCTGATACGCTCCTTCTCATTGTGTGGAGAGATAATCCAGGTATGGTTACTCTATCCTTTATTATAATTAATAATTATAATTATTAGAGATAATATCCTTTATTATCTCTAGACTGAGTGGTAGAAGCTTAAAAGGCATGCTCTGCCTCCTATTCCCCAGCTTCTATGAAGTTCTTGCAATAGTCTGAATCTTCTCTTGCTACTGTAGTCCAATCCCAATCCCAGGGCCAGCCGAACCTATAAAGTGAGAGTGGATTATCTCTCCACACAATGAGAAGGAGCGTATCAGGTAAAACCAATGCTCCTTCTCTATTGATTGTGGAGAGATAATCCAGGTATGGGACATACCAAAGCTGGCTGTTTTTAAAGGGAGGGCTACAGCTTGGTTCTGTGACACCTGAGTCAAGTGCACTTTCTATAGAACATGCCTGCTGAATGCTGCCTTCACCAAGGTATAAGCATCCAATCGATAACACCGAATGAAGGGCGATGGAGATGACTAGGTAGCTGCTCGACAAACCTCCTTAATAGAGGCCTGTGTTGGCCAAGCTGCTGAAGTGGGCACACTTCTGGTAGAATGAGCCATTATCCTTGTGGGCATCAGGAGATTCTCAACCTCGGACGCTGTGGCAATACACACTCCAAGTCATCTGCCCACTGTGGAAGAAGGCACCTTCTGCCCCAAGCTTGCGGTTTGGAAGGAAACGAACGAAGACTCTGTCTTCCTAAATGATGAAGTTTTCATGATATAATATGAAGGGCCATTCTGACATCACTGGTGTTCCAGGGAAAGAGTTAGACCATATTAATTCTTAATCCCTGTGAAACCAAGACTTGATCTAGGGAATAAGGAAGAATCCAAGTGCCACACCACCCTGTCTGGGTGAAACCCACACAATTCCTGTGGTATGGAGAGCAGAAACCTCCAAAATCCTCCTAGCTGATGTTATCTCCACCAAAACTCACCTTCCCTGTAATAAGTCATAGGGAAGCTGACCTCAATGGGTCAAATGGCTCCTTAAAGAGTGCCTGTAAAACCTTAGATAATTCCCAGGTAGGATACCAATGAACTACCGGTGACCTCAAGTTCATTGCACCCTGCAGGAACTTGTGCACCTTCAGGTATTGTGAAAGTGGTCCCGATCCTTGCCATCAATAACTGAGGACAGTGCCACTATCTGTCATTAAAGAGTGTCAGGGGTTAGACCTTTATCTAACCTGGTTTGTAGGGAGTCTAGGACCCATACCACTGAAACCGAGGTGGGATCCACATGGAGCTTGGTGTACCAGCCACAAGAGATCCTCTAAGTGGCTTCATAATCCTATTTGTGGAAGGTCTATGAGAAGCTTGAATTGTTGTAATGACCCTGGAGGACATATTGTCTCTGTTTAGAGAAACCCATTCAACCACCAGACGTCTAACTGTAATCACTGAGGATCTGAATGTTCCACTACTCCCTGGTTGAGGGAGATCTTGGTCTGTGGTATCTGCCATGGTCAGACCACAGACAGACTGACAAAGTTGGCAAACCAGGTCCTCCTTAGTCAATGTGGGCCCAGTAGGAGGAGATATGCCTTGTCCTCCATGGCTGTCTGAATCACCTCCAGTATGAGGCAGAGAGGGAGAAATGCGTGAACAAGGCCCTAAAACTTTCATGTATATCTATTAATGGCCTGCTTTGTTTGGTGGCCAATCACTAGGTGGCTGAAGTGTCCAATGCTAATCTGTCCTTGTGAGAGCTCAACAACTTAAACTCGAGACAGGTATTCTTGTTTGCCTTGCTTAATGACCAAGTCCTAGTAATAGGTGCCTTGGTAAAATCACATAGTAATGACTGCCATAAAGATGGATCAAAATGGCTGGCCAATCTAATTACTGATAAACATGGTCACAGCTCTGAGGAATCAGCAGCTGGCTCTTTTTCTTTTAAAACAGGTATACAATTAGTGCTTTGCTTGATTAGTGTTTAACACTAGATGGTTGAAGGATGCACTGCTAATGTGTCCATATGACAGCTCAGCAGCTTAACTCTGGACAAATTGTCTGCTTGCCTTGCTTAATGACTAGGCCCTAGTAATAGGTACCTTGGTACAATCATGCAGTAATGACTTCCATAAAGACAGATCAGAATGGCTTGCCAGTTGAACTACCAGTGACCATGGCCACAGCTCTGAGAAATCAGCTGATTCTGCAAGTCTCTTCTCTGCTACAGGGTGGCTGCAGAAAATGGCCTCCTCCCTTTTTCTGAATAGCAGGCAGCAGTAATCTGATTGCAAATAGCAGGCAGCAGTAATCTGATTGCAAATAGCAGGCAGCAGTAATCTGATTGCAAAACAAACCCCTCTGCATGAGGTTTGCCTCCAAGAGCAATCTATATTTCTCTTAATGGCCACTGTGAAGCTGTTCTTCCCTAGATAAAATGCTGCCTTTCCCTCCAGAACGGGATTGGCAGAAAACCTTTCAACTCACAGTTGAAGTGAAATAAGTTTACTATTTGTGAAAAGAAATTCCAGGTAATTAAATCTTTGTTGGAGAAGAATTATCTCAGCCTACTCAAGCAAATGGACTGAGTGGAAGCTGGGGAATAGGAGGCACAGCATGCCTATTAAACTTCTACCACTCGGTCTAGAGAGCTAATAAAGTATAGAGTAACCCATACCTGGATAATCACTCCACAATCAATGGAGAAGTGGGAAATACCTACTAGAGATTTGCCTACACTTTGAAAGGAGTGTGACTGTTAGAATGAGAATTTTTAGATTCAGGGGACGGTTCTGACCAACTCCAAGCTGACAGTAAGGTCCAAGAAATCCCTTAGGAAAATGGAAGGTCTGGTCAGACTTCGAGCTGAAAGCAAGGTCTGAGAAATCCTCTTAGTAAAAATAGGCAACAATATTAGTAGCCTGTTCAGAACATATAACCTAGTAAAAAGAATAGGGCTGTGATCTATATTCGGCTGCATATTAGCCCACTGGAACACATTAAAAATATGTTGGAAAAATAAAAAAACAAAAAAAAAACTTCTGGTGATAAAAGTTGTCTTTAAAAAAGAAATGAAAATTGAAGGGGCAAAACCTCTACAGATCTGGAAATGTTTATGATATGTATGTATATATGTGTCTCTGTGTAATCATTTTCAAACCTGCAAGGAGGATGAGAGCCTCCAATAATAGTAAATGGAGCTCACTGGCTTATGGAGAAGCTCCCTGAAATAATTATGATTGGTTTGAATGGAAAACGCATGAAATGGAATGTTTGTATGTGAAACTGGTTTACACAAGTAGTATGATTGCAGTACAAATGTGTGAATATGTTGATGGTAAAAAATTGGTGTGAATGCTTGTGTGTTGATCCCCATCGCTAGAGTAAAACAGTAAGTTGCAAGGTTGTTGTTTTGGTTGTGGAAAGGCAGTAGCAAGTGTTTACAAGAAAAGAAATGAGAAAGTTCCCATCCCCTGGAAGATGTGAGTGAAAATTATCTTGTTGAAAGGATGCTAAGTGGAGAAAGGAAGTGAGGTAGTATTTTAGTTTTTTCCCCTCCCCTCCCCGTATTCTCTTTGCTGCAAGAACTTTTTTTTTGCCTTGGAAGAGCTAGAGAAGCAGGAAAGGGAAGTTGCAGTTTTCTATTCTTTTTACCCATTTTTTTCTCGCTCTGCCAAGCAAGCCTGAGAAAGGTGGGGTAAAGGGTGACATCGCAGTTTACGCTATGTTCTGGGCCTGCATATAGAAAGCTACGCAGATATATTTTTCTTTTCTGATTTCTTTTCTCATTTTGATTTTTTTTCCTGGAAGTTTTTGAGATTTAAATGGTTTAATTAAATTTATACGAAAGAAATAACTCTGAAATCTTTTACTTTGATTTGTAAATGTTTTTAACCCCCGATCTGAATCTGACTCACTTTTTATTAAAAGCAGAGAATTGACACTAAAGTTTGATCCAAATATATTTCAGAGCATTGACTCAAAATACTTCATTTAGATTGTTTTATTTTTGAAGCTGTTCTTCTTAACTCCCTCTTTTATGTCTTTATGTTTGTGTGCATTTTGAATGCTTAGGAATCAAAGTGCTCCATCCAATGGCATGTTTATTTGTTTGTTAGCAGCAAAAGTTGTTGCCTTTTTAGGAATTGTTACAAGGATAAGTTAGAAATTACAATATGTAGAAAGAGATATAAAATACTTAGGGCATTTGATTAATGAAAGAAGTAGAAAAATAATCTGAAGGAGTTGAGGAAATTTCTAGGATTGATTGGATATTGTAGGTTGTGAATAGATAATTATGCTATTTTGAATAAAGACTGGTATGCACAACTATTAGAAGAAGAGCCTAATATTACATGGATAAAGAATGGTTTTGAGGGTTTTAACCCAGAAGTGGGGAGGAAAGAGACAGCCAGTGGCATTTCTGTCTAAAATGTTAGACCCTGACAGATTCAAGGATTTTGGAATATGAGAGGAACAAAATTATTTAGTATTAACCACTGGTGTTTGCTTGAATCCAGCTCAGTTTTAAGAGGAGATTTAGAAGGACAATCTGATACTGGTGTTGAGAAAGAGTTAATTTGTTTATAAATGGGAAGAGAAAGTGGTAGAAGGAAAGAGAAAGTGGTAGAAGGTAAGAGAAGGAGTTTTAGTAGAAACTAGAAAGTTGATCTGCAGAGTTGTGAACTGTATGCCTTAAATCAAGCTTTGAATTCTTTTGAAGCTCAAGGCAATAATTTAGCTGACTTGAAAGCCAGGGTGGCAATGGCAGAAGGAACTGAATGTTGAATGTTAGATGAGAAGGAGTTAGAGAAAGTGTGAGCAGTAGAAAGTGGAGGAGGTAAATGGGTAGTACTTGATGGAAGGCAATGTCAAGGTTCCACACAACATGACAACTGACAGGCAAATGTTGATTTTGGAAGTACTACATCAGGGTAGTCATTGGACTAAGGTATGATGTGACTTGTTTGTAGAAGCTTATGGATGCTGTCCATGAAAAAGGTATACTATGTAAGAGAATTAGTAAACAAGTTCTGCACATAAAGAAAAGGGAGGGCAACTTTAGCATGAGACTATTTCAATGCTTTCAAGTTGATTTTACTACACTACCTCAAGTGGGGAGACTTAAATATTTATTGGTGATAGTGGATCACTAGATTGGATGGGCTGAGGCTTATCCAGCGATGACAGCCACTGCAGCAGTAGTCATCAAAATTATATTGGAACAGATAATACCTAAATATGGGATAGTAGAAGCTATAGACAGCAACCAAGAGACTCATTTTACTGCAAAAGTGCTTCAATCGATCATGGAGACAGTGATAATTAAGTGGGAATGTCATGTTCCATGGAATGCAAATTTATCTATGCTATGAACCAAATCTTTATCCTTTGCCTTGCCTTCTGAAATGATGTTTGGATTGCCATACTTGGACAGAATGGGGGATTCCATAATATGAAGCTAAGGATATGTTTGTAAAGAACTGTATACTTGGCCTATCTTCTTCTTCATCTTACCTCAGGAACAAAGGACTGCTAGCTCAAATGCCTCCACTCTAATTTGCTGCCCATGAGTTCCAGCCTGGTGTAGGTCCTGATAAAAAGCTGATATGAGGAGAAACATGAGCCCAGCCTGGGACAGGTCCTATCGAGCCCTGCTGACCATTGAAACAATAGTCTTAACAAAAGACAAAGGGTGGACCCATTTATTTATTTTCAAAATTTATATACCGCCCCCTCTCCCGAAAGACTCAGGGCGGTGTACAGCCAGTAAAAACACAGATAAACAGTTTAAAAAACCAATTAAATTAAACTGAATTAAATTAAGGCCAACTAAATTAAAAAAAATTTTTTTTTCAAATTTAGAACAATTTAAAATGCATGCAAAAATTAAGAACCAATTTAAAATCCCCAACCGACGGTACTAGGCCAGACCAGCTTGTTGAAACGTCTTCAGTGTGCGCCAGAAGGTCTGTAGGTACGTAATTCTCCGGATCTCTGGGGGCAGTTTGTTCCAGAGGGAGGGTGCTGCCACAGAGAAGGCTCGAACCTTGGGGCTGCCAGGCGACATCGTCCTGACAGTAGAAGCCCAAGGAGGCCAGCCCTGTGGGAACACACAGGTCGGCTGGAGGCTGATGGTGGCAACAGGCGGTCCTATAAGTACCTGGGTCCCAAGCCATTGAGCGCTTTAAAGGTGATAACCAACACCTTGAATTGTACCCAGAAGGCCACAGGGAGCCAATGCAGCTCGCAGAGGAGGGGTGTAACATGGGAGCTCTGAGGAGCTCCCAGAATAACTCGCGCGGCCGCATTCTGCACCAACTGCAGCCTCCGGATGCTCTTCAAGGGGAGCCCCATGTAAAGAGCATTGCCATAGTCTAGGCGAGAGGTAATGAGGGTGGAAGTGACTGTGTGAAGAGCGCCCCAATCCAGAAAGGGCCGCAACTGGGAGATCCTTCGGACCTGATAAAAAGCCCCCCTGGAGATGGCCATGATCTGATCTTCCAACGACAGCCGTACATCCAGGAGGACACCCGAATTGCGAGCCCCTTCCCCCCCACGGCCAGCGATGGAACAAGCTGGCTGAATCTGGATGCAGGAAACCACAGCCACTCAGTCTTGACTGGGTAGAGCTGGAGCCTATTATGACGTATCCAACTCCGCATGGCCTCCAGGCACCAGTTCATCACTTTGACGGCTTTGTTGGGGTGGCCTGGGGTGGAAATGTACAGCTGAGTATCATCAGCGTACTGATGGAAATCCACCCCAAACCACGGATGATCTCACACAGCGGCTTTACATAGATGTTAAACAGCAGGGGCGAGAGCACTGACCCCTGAGGCACCCCACATATTAAGGGCCTCGAGGCCGACCTCTGCCCCCCTGCCAACACAAATTGTGAGCAATCGGAAAGGAAGGAGAACCACCATAATGCAGTGCCTCCCACTCCTAACCCTCCCAATCGCTGCAACAAGATACTGTGGTCGACAGTATTGAAAGCCGCCGAGAGATCTAATAAGACCAGGACAGAGGAAGAACCCCTGTCCTGTGCCTTCCAGAGATCATCCACCAATGTGACCAAGGCCATCTCTGTGCTGTATCCGGGCCTGAAACCCAATTGGAGAAGATCGAGATATATCGCTTCATCCAGGTGCTGAGGGAGCTGGTGTGCCACCACAGTCTCAACAACCTTCACCAAAAAGCAGAGGATGGAGCCCGGCCAATAATTAGACAGCAATGTTGGGTCCAGGGATGGCTTCTTGAGGAGAGGCCTCACCACTGCCTCTTTCAAGGCAGCCGGCAGAAACCCCTCTCTCAAGGAGGCGTTAATAACCCCCTGGAACCAACATCGTGTCACCTCCCGAGTAGCCAATACCAGCCAGGAGATGGCAGCATTAAGGCTACCCAGCAACCTGTCCACTTCTTCCTGGGTCACAAGATCAAACTCAGCCCAGATGATCCCGCCAAGAACCGCCCCTACCCCCTTGCCCAGAGAGGCCCAGTCAGAGTCCAGCCCATCCTGGATCCGAGCAATTTTATCTTACAGAAAACAAGAAAAATCCTCAGCCCGACCCTGCAAGGGGTCCTCCCGCGCTACAACCTCTAAAAGGGAGCGGGTCACCCTAAAAAGGGCAGCCGGGCAGTTCTCTGCAGATGCAATAAGGGCAGAAAAGTGAGAACATTTTGCTGTCCTTATCGGCACAAGATACGTCCTAATATAGGATCATAGAAGTGTTCGGTTGGATTCGGAGTGGCTAGCCCTCCAACCACTCTCTAGGCATCTTTTCTGGTGCTTCATCTCCCCTAGCTCCTCGGAAAACCAGGGAGCCAATTGGGATCGGCACTGGGTAAGAGGCCCCAAGGGCACGACCTGGTCGAGAGCCCCGGACATCGCCCTCTCCTAGGCGGCCACCAGGTCCCCAAGAGGGTCATGTGTGTGTGCCTCTGGAAACGGCCCAAGCTCCATCAGGAACCTTTCAGGGTCCATCAGGCGCTTGGGGCGGAACCATTTGATCGGCTCTGCCTCCCTGCGGTCGGGGTGTGTGGAATGGAAGTCCAGTTTGAGGAGCGAATGATCTGACCATGACAGGGGCTCCATAAATATGTCCCCTAAACCTAGATCATTCCGCCACTGTTCAGAGACAAAAACCAGGTCCAGAGTGTGACTTCCTGTGTGAGTGGGGTCCTGAATTAATTGGTTCAGGCCCATGGCTGTCATGGAAGCCAGGAACTCCTGAGCAACCCCCGAGGCCGCGCCAGCAGAAGGGAGGTTAAAATCCCCCATGACCATGAGTCTGGGGTTCTCCACCACCAAGCCGGCAACAGTCTCCATGAGCTCAGGTAGGGCCAATGTCACATAGCAGGGAGCCAGGTATGTGAGTAGCAGACCCATCTGAACCCTAGAACCCCATTTCACACACAGGGATTCACACCCTGTCATCTGAGAAACAGTGTCCTCCCTAGGACATAGAGCCTCCTTAATAATAACTGCCACCCCCCCACCCCTTCCCTGAGCCCTCAGCTGATGAATAACTCGAAACCCAGGTAGGCATAGCTCAACCAGAGGGGCACCCCCCTCCGGGCCCACTCAGGTCTTGGTAATGCCTGCCAGGTCCGCCTCCCCCTCCTGAATCAATTCATAAATGAGGGGGGCTTTATTTCTTATGGACCTGGCATTGCACAACATCAGCCAAAGGCTAAGGGGCCATGGACACAGACCACTCAGGGAACGGTAAGTAATTTGGGGGTCAGAGCATGCCACCGTACATAACCAACGGGGGCATACTCCCCAAACCTGATATGGCCCCCTATACCCGCCATAGTTGCCCCTCCCACTGACCATGCTGATGGACTGCACCTCTCCCCCGTAACATTTCCCCCTTCCTTGAACCGAACCCTCGACCCCCAAGACCTCCCCGGCGTGCCCAACCCTCAGTCTGGCCTCAACCTCAGGTGGGGAATCCCCCCCTCTCATCTGGGCAACCCCCTCTCTAACCCCAGTAAAAAATTCATAAAAAATAATCAGATCCACAAGCCCAGTGGGAGGTAGACCTAATAGGGCCTTGATCACTTATATCCCTACACCAGCGATATTGTCTATGCCTGCGGGTTACTACATGATTACTGGCTTGCATTAAAGCATCACCAGCACCTACAACATTAACTGCTTCTACTCCTTTTACACCCTCAACCATATCGAATTCGACAGCCTCACCCTCTCTTAAATTATGAGGGTGTTTTCTAAGATGGTTCTTCACAATAGCAGTCTGATGAACAAAAATGTCCTCTTTGGTGACATTTCTGGTGATGAAGCCATACCCATTCCTTATGTTGAACCATTTCACTATCCCCCGGGCCTTCAACTCAATGATCTTCTTATCCCCAAAGTTTATTGAGCGGAGCCAGCTCCTGTCCCTTGGCTCCGAGTGTCCAATTCTAATAGTTCGTGGGGAATAATAAGGCAGAGAGGTGACGCGGGAATGCTGGGGGCAGAGTAGGCCATTAGAAATGTGTTAAAGGATTTAAAGAGTAGAAAGTGATTCCTGGAGACCTGCTGAGAGTAAACATTACCAAAAACTGATGTGGTCATTGTGGTATGAATGAGTTTTGCTTCTGATTTTTCTCGTTGCATGAGTAGTATGTTTTTGGTTTTTCCTGCCTGAGTGGTGGCCTATGTTATTCCATCTGATGATCCCGAACAAAGCTATGGAACTTTGTGCTCTACAGATTGTGTTGGTTCTGTGGTTGTAACTGTGAATATTGTTATTACTGTTGTGATTGTGAACTGATACATACCTATGGGGAATAGTGGGACATTGTGATTGTGGAAATATGCAAAGGATTGCTTTCCATAGAAACTATTTTCATATATA
>JAEANM010020789.1:0-12016 GCA_017656035.1 Myanophis thanlyinensis
GCACACTCAGGACCACAACAAGAACCATGACTGCATCTAACTCCCACCTTCCCAACTACCCTTAACTATTTTTCTAATCCCCACTCTCCCTTCCTACCTAACTTACCCGCGGTCGCGTAAGCATTTCAATGCATATCGTACCATGTATGACTGTGTATGTGACCAATAAATTTGAAATTGAAATTGAAATTGAAACGGTGGACACCAGAGACCAGTTGGCCAGCAGGAGGTGTGGCATCACAACACCGGCAGGTCAGCAAGAGGCGAGATCTTTTCCTTTCGTGAAAATAGAAGTAAAACTTCTATTTTCCTGCAAAGAATGGTGAGAAACACCACAGATAAACGCAGTGGAGCTGAGCTGAGGCGATGGCATGGATTCCCACAGAGAGGGCTCTGAGTGCCACCTCTGGCACACCTGCCATAGGATCGCCACCACAGAGTGAGGTCTCTGCTCTTTCATTAGGAGGGAATGCCTATTGCTAAATGTTATTTAGGTACAGAAAGGAATAATTATATCCTATTTAGAAATGAGGAATTATAGGCATTAAGAGATTGAACTCTTCAGTATCATATTCCCTTAGGAATTTGACCTGGCTATTTGTCTGATTTGCAAATACTATCTTATTGTCCTAAAAGACTTTATGAGCCAGAAATGATTTTATTAGCGAAGAGCCAAACAATCCCAATGCAAGATAGTCCAGGAAAAGAAGACTGATAGTGCGTAAATACTCTGAATGGAAGGTTGATACACTAATAACTGTGAAGTAATAAAGTGGCTTTGGTAATCTTATTACGTATTTCTTTTCAGAAGAAGTGAGTGATTGGGAAATATTTCAAATGGAGACCATCCTGTAATCCTCACCAGCCAAGAGACATAATATTGGTTGGATAAAATGAACCAAACATCAGCCATAAATAGAGCAGATTTATGGCCTAATGTTATCTTTGAAATTATTATGCTTGTCATTGCTTTTAAGATCAGATTATTATTGCTTTATGATCATTTCTATTCTCTCCACACTTTACTTCCCTCACCATTTTCCCCCTAAAGCAATGTAATATAGACCAGGGCCAAAATATTTTCAGTTTGCCTCACAGGATTTCCTTTTCCTGAAAAATTAATTTTAAGTTACTTTTCTTATACAAAGGAATCCTTGAAATGAGAAAAAGGTGATTTTCATAAACTATGCCTCACAAATCTACTTTAAAACAGAATGCCAGCATTTTCAGTTTTTATACATAGATGATATCATAATGAAATTAATACAGAATAAAGAAGGGTGTTATAGTTCTTGAGATGTATGCCTTTTGGGATAGGCTGAACAACGATAGTTTTGTCATCACTAAAAAAACACTGAGGCAGAAATAAAAATAATTTAATCGTGTTTGCACCAATGTTGGCTCCTGGGGTTTTGTCATTAGTAGATACATATTGCTTCTCTAGCACAACAGAAATGACTTTTAAGTTCAATGTTGTCTAATATAAAAAGAAAGAAAGAAGGAAAGAGAAAAAGGAAAACAATGGTCAGATAAAACTTTAGTTCTTGATTGTCCTCTTTATATATTAGCCAACATGTGTATACATCTATACGTGGTCAATGTCGCTTAAGAGACCCAACTAAAGAACAAGTTTTTCATCTGCAATATGTTAATCATTAGATAATTGTCTCTCCTTTTGCCCACAGTGGAAGAAAATGAGATGCTGACGTGAAAACTCTTACATGTACTAATTATATGCTCAGAAATATTTATTAGGCACTGCATCAGTATTTGCCTTTTGGTGTTTTTTTTATTTTAAAGTCAAAGTCTGACTCACGTGGCCTACAAAGAATACTTTGTCCCCTTTTTTTCTGTTTTCTGCCAAGGAGGAATACCCAAATTCAGTTTATGCACCTTCTGTCTGATTCAGCAACAGAAATCAATTGTGAGCATACATGCTATAACACCACATTCTGTTATGGATGATGCAAACATGACCCCGCCTTATTCAAGACAGATGTTTGGTTTAGTTTACCCAACCAATATTATGTCTCTTTTCTGGTGAAGGTTACAGGAGGTCTCCACTTGAAATATTTCTCAATTACATCACCTCTTTTTAATAGCTATGCCAAGAACCTGAGGTATGTCCCTCAGGCACACATAGCATGTATTTTGCCATTGTAGGTCCTACAGTCCCACTAACAGGATAACCCAAACAGGATTGGATTTATTATTTCTGAATCCTTGGCCACGGACCTGATTTTTATATGTAGTGTTGAGCAGAACAATCCTAAATGTGTTAGCAGATTGTTTTAACAGTCCCAATGGTGCTTTTTCAAGAGGCAACTGGACTTTCTGTTTTTCTTTGAAGATGTTTCGCTTCTAATCCAAGAACTGAAGAAGCTTCTTGGATGAAAAGCGAAACGTCTTCAAAGAAAAAAAATAGAAGGTCCAGTTGCCCCTTGAAAAAGCACCTTTGGGATAACCATGACCTGGATGACTGAGAATCTCCAGACACATTTGCTTTAACAGTGTTTCTCAATCTGGGCAAGATGGATGAAGGATTCTGGGTCCACACATCTTGAAGTTGCTCAAATTGAGAAACCCCTGCTCTAACCAATGTAAAATCCTTGCGATTCTCTTTAGCAGTGCAAAACTAGCTAGAGTGTTGCATGTCTTTATTTCCCAGATTATTTATTTACTTACTGTTTTATTTTAATTTCTCTACTGCAAGTCATGGGCTGGGCTGGAATAAAAATAGAAAACATTTGAAAGGCAAGTTGTTGGGGTTTTTTTGCTTCCTTCCATCATGCCCCTGGGCCAAATCTTTCGATAGCCTCTTTTAGGTCTCCATCTCTGGCTGCAGAGACCAGAAGGAAGAGAGGACACAGGAACAGATTGGAGCTGTCTCTGACATTGGAAGCAGAAATTCAGACGCCAACAGAATCATTCCCTAATTTATATTTGTGCACGATTCACTTCCGATGTCATTTGACTTTATGATAATGAAATAAGAATCAAAAAGAGAGGTTTGCACATGATTAATTGCATGTGATTATAGCTGCATTTCAACCATTGTCAGTATTTAAAATGTTTCCCTCAATCTCAGTTAGACCTCCAGAGGATAAAGGGAGAAACGTTTCTTATAGGTTTTATAAGTTAGCTTAAGAGACCTTCACAGAAGAGCTTTGTACCACTTTGGAGCTTAGCTCTGGAATTGGGTCAGATGAATTGAAGAGCTTCGTCAGTCTGTTTCTGGCTCCACTGCAGTTGAACTGAAACAAAATAAACTTTGCAGAGTTGGTTGGCAATCTGCTTTCCTTATTTCTTAATTTTGAACAAAGGTATCAACACAGTTCTCTGGGTCCCAAGGAAAATGTCTCAGTTGGGGCTTCCCACAGATGAGAGAGACCAGCTTCCAAAACCACCCCAAGTTCTGCCAGTCGAGGACAGATGGGAGAAAGAGAGGGATAACATAGCCATGTCTTTATTCTCACTTTCCATTACGCTAGAGCAAACCTGAGATCCATGTGGGTCTGTCTTTATCTCTTCAATTGTCCATTTACACAGGAAAAGAGGATGAAAAATGTCCAGAAAAGTTATTTTGCACCATGGTTCTGCTTTGGATTTGGGGCATTTGGAATACAATGTCTATTGTGCAAAAATTCAAATGCCCACTACTTTGTTGTTGCCAACTAGTTGTTGACCAGTTGCTCAGTTATAGTTGCCTCATTCAGGGAATCAGGTCTGGTGAAGGCATGGGACAAGGAAAAGTAGGCAGGGGGGAGCCTGTGGGCTCTGAGAGAAATGCTTTCACTATGCCTACATGACATAAACAATGTCACCTCTCAGCATCCTGGAAACACACCTTCTTCATCACAGCATCTGCCCTCTAGAATGAGGTTCCTCTGAGATCCAGATGGGCTCCTGTTGTTTAGAAGAGCCTTGAACATCTGGCTCTCTGTCCAGCCTTTGGTGAAGAAGAGTGAAGCTCTTGCTTGCCATCGTTTCTCTTTTATTGATTTTATTGTAATTTGTTTGATTGTGTGAGATGCCTAGAATCAAGAATCAAGCACAAGTTAAATACATTGTTTTTAATATTCCATCGGCTGAGTGGATCTTGCCTCAAGCTTTAGCATCCTGTTCATTGAGAATATATCTCATCCAGTCCAACTGCTATAGATGTATGGAGCATAGTTTCAAGTAGTGGAGAATCTTTGGGATCCAAAAAGCTTATCTTTCTGTTCTTTCAGCATCATAGTTCTCAGTTATTGTTAAATAAGGTAGAAAAAGGTTGACTTGGATTCTTTTCACCTCTCCAGCTGAACAACTGTCCAGATTGTCTGGCAAATGGGTCAAGCAAAGGCACACATAGGGTGCACCGCCTTCCCACTGTTGGTCAGACAGATCTCATATTCAGTGGCCATAATGAAAATCTTACCATGTAAACTGCAAGGTCTAGTCCAGGCAGTCTTCAGGAGTCAACAATGACTTGAAGGTACAAACATTAAAACAAAATGAATTTAGTTTAGTTTAGCCTTTCACATACTAGTATTCTACAAATTGAATGTTCTTTGCAGAATTCCTAGACAGTATGGCCAATATCTACATGGGGTGTTTCTCAGCCTTGATGACTTGAAGCATGGCTGGCTGAGACTTTTGGGAGTTGAAGTCCCCCCATTTAGAAGTTGTCAAGGTTGAGAAACACTGATCTACAGGATAAGAAAGGCTTATCTAGATTAAATTTGAAATAATGAAACCCTATCTCTTTTTCCTCACAGCTTGGATATAATATATACTCTTAACACCATTTTGATGGCAAGATGATTAAAAAAAAAAAAAATTCCAGTGTTATGAAGCCTCCATGCACCTACCAAACACAAATTTGTTTATTTATTTAGAATATTTGTACACTGTTTTCCATGACAAACCTCCAGATTTACTAAAATGGTCATACTTAAGAAACCTCCAAACAAACACATGATTAAATAAAAGTAGATTAGTAGGTAAAAGTAAGCATTACTTCGTCAAAGATAAATATTTCAAAAAAAGTGCTGAACATTAAAATAATTATATCATTTAGTTAGTTGTTTGCTAACATTCACCAGACTAAAAATAACAGATATTTCCTATTTCTGGCTAACTTGCTACATCACAAGAAAATTAAGCTTGTAAAGGTCAGTTAAAATTTAATGCATTGGTTTTACCACATGATCACAATCTCTGAGGCAATGTCCAATGTCAAGAAGGAGTGATCTGGATAGCAATCCTGATTTGTGAATGGTTAGTGGGTAACCTTTGAAAAATTGCCAGTGTAAATACGTGATCCAAACTTGCTTGGATGACAGTCAAATATTCTGCTTCAATCAGGTTGAGAAAACAGTCTCCTTGTTCACATTCATGTGCTATAAAGAAAACAAATCAGACTTTCTTATAATTCATGTTTACGTATCATAAAGAAAATACTCTGAATATGCTATGGTTATCTATGATATCTGCATATATGCATATTCAAGGTGTGCAAAAGCCTGCAGTCAGTGTTGTCAAACCTTCTTTGCATCTCTTGATGGGCCATATAAAGACGATATTTGCCTTCTTTGGGTACTTATATAAAACTTGATAAGTAGAAATCTCATTCGGGTACTGTCTTCTCTGAATTTTCCTAGCTATGATTAATGGTGAAAGGACTTCCCTTTGGTTGACCTAGAATTTGACTAATAAAATACTCTTAAAAAAAGATCCCGATTTGACTAATTTGTTTCTCCCCAAATTTGGGAAGCGAACATCTTGTTCCCAGGTGTACCCATGTTCCAGATGTGGATAATACCACCTGGAATTATATGGGAATTTTGATAATCTGATGAAATGTTTCTGAAGATTATAGAAAGCTTCCTTGTAAGAAGTTTGGTTTGAAGTACAATTTCAGTAGGCCTACCGGTGCCAGGTAGATTGTTAGAGAAGGGTTATATAGGGGTGGGGTGCTTTGGATGAGGGGTGCTTTGCTGTATTTCAGGCCTTTCTACATGGAATTTTTACAGTGTGTCTGAATCTCCTTGAGACATGTGTGATCTGACACCATTGTCTGTATTCATCAGTTGAACCAATGCATTTCATGCTCAGGTGAGGCATAATTGAAGCTGAACTAAAGGCGATTGTTCCACTTGAACACTGAAGTTCTCCAGTGCCTGTGGGCATTTTTCCATGGATGGAAATTCTCCTCTCACTTTACCCCCTGGCCCCTGAGCTAAACAGCCTTTCTCTTTTCCCATCACACCAAGACAATTATTTCATACAATTTTTTTAATGTAGAGGGAGAGGATCTTAAAAACTTTCCAGATGTCCAATATAGAAAACACTCCTTTTTTTTTTTTTTGCTTTTCAAATTACCTGATGCATGCAACATGAACTAATATGGATAGGAGAGATTGCACATTGATTGAATGATATGTTCTTTCTGCTCTATTGATCAGCTGGTGGAAAACATTGATTGGTTCATAGTATTCTCAAGCACTTCAAAATGAGTGAGATGCTGGTAGTTGGCTCTGAAGCCCCGGGAAGAAGAAATGGTGACCGAGAAGTGCCTCTTTATATCAATTGTGATGCTTGGTTGTTATTTGCTTCCATCACTAGTGGTGCTTCTGCATCCCTTTGATTCGGGGTGAGAAACTATGGCCCTTTAATGTCTTGTGGACTTCAACTCCATGTTGGCTCAGGAATTCTGGGAGTTGAAGCCCATAAATCATAAAGGAGCCATAGAGCCCATCTCAGCTTTGTTTAAACAGCTGAAGCTAAGACAGGCTAAGGCATGCCAGTTTCCTCTTCTTTGTATGGCAAAAAAAGAGATTAAAAGATAAATTATACACACTTAATATTGCTTTATTATGCTTCTGATATTCTCTGCTGGCAGTACTGAGATTCATATCAAATATCAAATATTTTGGACTTTCATATTTTCCTTCTCCTTGTCCCTCCCACCCAGCCCACCTGGAAGAATAATTGAATGGAGGAATAATTCACGGAGAGAAATGGCTTTTTTCAGAAAGAAATCTTTCTCCTCTTAACCCCCCCCCCCCACAACCCCCACTCTCCTAAGAATAGACTTTTCTTGAAAAAGAAGGTAATTTTGAACTGGAAAAAAAAACCTTGGAAGAAAGGGTTACACGTGCTTGCTCTTTTATACTTGTGTCCTAGTTAGGCTCCTTTGGGTTACAAAAGTGCAAAAGAAAGAATTATTTAGCTTTGTGTAACAGAAAGTTTGAGTCTCGTCTACCCATTCGTCTAGGTTCTGCAAATCATTAAAAGCATGAATGAAATTGGACATGGTGTGTATAAATATTGGGGTGAGGAGATTCTTACATTCCTTATGGTTTTTGTTGCTGAAGGCAAAGCTGCGTTCCTTTTCTGTAAATAGATGTATTTGGGGAATTCCAATGCATACATCCCTGTTCCCATTTATAGTTGCCCCAAAGCTGGAAATATTAAATACTTGTTTTTTCTCTGCTATACTGATTCTGTGAAATGCAAACACATAAGACTCAGCTCTTGCATTCATTGTCACAAGTTCTCAAACTGCATTTAACAAAATGCTTTAATCTTAAAAATTAAAGTAGTCATACTTTAATTTTTTATAATTTCTACATTGCTCATTTTTGTTACAACTTTGTTTCTTGGGGATGTCTCATTTTCTGTTTCTTCTTTTTCTGTAAAGCTGTTAATGTGCATATATTCTGAACAATGAATGATACATCTGCCCGATTTCCTTATGAGGCGTTATCACAATGCTTTTGTGATTATAAAAACTCAAAAAGTTAAACAAAGCTTTCCATTGGCACAAAGGAAATATATTTTTTAAACATATTTTTGGCATGGGAATCATATGCGTCTCGTGCACTTCAAGAGATGGTGCCTTAATATAAAGATGCATGGAGGACGAGGGATCAAAACTGTCAGCTTGGTAGCCATTGATGCCCCAGATGTCAAAATTCCAGCTATTTTTAAAACGAGGTTATTCTAATAACTGCCACATATTTTCCTTAAGCTTCTGTAACATCCAGCCAGGATTGTTGCTAGTTGGGCTTTGAGGAATTGTAGGCTAAGGATTCCAGAACAGGGTTTTTAGATTACATTTCAAAGAAACCTAGAGTTAAGGGCAAATTAAGTGGGGAAAAAAACCAAAGTTCACCTGGCAGAAAGGATGAGGCCTCACATCCTGAAGAAGAATGTTTTGGCCACCATTTTGCAGATCAAGGATTCTGGATTTTGGTTTCATTTTAACCAAGTCTACAACCTGAAAAAGTTTGAAAAATCCTGGTCTAGATTCCAGTGAATTGTCCAATCCTTAATTGAGTTAAGATAGTATCGGCATATCTCAGATGCTAACTTTTTATTTATTTGTTTATATATGTCACAAATAAATAACTGCGCAGCACATCAGTACTCATAAAAAGATAAAAGATGTATATGAATATTATAATAGAAGGCATTAGAAGAAGTATCAAATAATTAAAATTAAAAAGGTGGGGGATGGGCTTCAGGTTGCTTCCCAGCTCCATCTAAATTTTTAGATTTATTTATTTTATTAACCTAATATTTTTAATTAACAGCAAATTTAATGTTTTAAAATTGTTTTTTAGAATTGTAATACTGTGTTTTTATCTGCTGTGAACCGCCCCGAGTCCTTGTGGAGATGGGGCGGTATATAAATATGATAAATAAATAAAATAAATAAATAAAGTGCTTCTCTGTGGGCTTCATACAATCAGCAGAGCCAGATCTTCAGACATTTTTGAAAGGCTGGGAAAGTGGGGGCTCATGTCATCTCTGGGGAGAGAATTGCCAGGTGCAAGCAATCAGAACTACTAGTGGATAGGCCCAAGTAGATATTTTATTGTTAATCACCCATATTACACAAATCTTGCCAGAATCTTGTTTTCTTCCCTTGAAAAACAAAAGATATAGCTCAAAGGGTGGGACCTCAGGCATTTCCTTCTCCAACAGACTGTAAGCTGGTCTGTCTCTTTACTGCTCCTAAAGCCCCCCCCCACCTTTCCTTCAGCCAGGAGTTCTATTGCAAGAACATTCCAAAGAGCAGGAGAAGGCTGCTGAGAAGGCTCTCCTTCTGGACCCCACTAAATTCTTTAATTGGCAGGGTCCTTAACATGGAATGGGACAATTTGCCAATTCACCATAGTCAACTTGGCATGATCAGTTCATCTTGGCCAATTCGCCATGGCCAACACACCATGGTCACCTCGTTGTGAGACAACTCACCATAGCCAACTTGCCATAGGACAACTCGCTGCAGGATAATTCAACAATTCAATTTAATTATTAAAAATATTTTTAAAATATTTTAATTTTTGTCATTCAGATTTCATTTTGTCCCTTCTTTGGCATCGTTTCTTTGATGATTCTATTCCATTAGCTCTTTGATATTAGTGGAACTCTTGTTCCATGGCGAGTTGGCCATGGTGAGTTGGCTGTGGGAAGTTGTCAGACTGAGTAGAATGGGCCAACCTAATGGGCACTCCTTCACTTCAGTTCAGTGAGGTCCATATCTAGACTGCTTTTATAGACAGCTCGTATGCATGCACAGTTCTTCAGTCTTTGCCTTTTGTTAATATAGCATATTTTTACCAATAAATATTAAATTACCATTAAATATTAAATTACAGAGATGGAAGAATATTTTTTGGGGAATTTTTTTTTGTCAGAGTTTGTTAATGATACAAGACATTTAATGCTGATTTAGGGATAAATGAGAATCCATTTGGAAACTATATCCATTATTCTTTTTGACTGGATTCTGTAGAAAGATAATGGCAATCTAGCTAAGTTGTCAGATAAATGTGTCTGTTATTACTGATTTCCTCACTGTGAGAATCTTAATGCATTTTCTCCCCCAAGCATAAAATGACAAGTCAATCATTGCCACAGCTCAGCCGGACCCACACTGGGATTTAAATTACTTATAGTGTTGTTTAATCCTGAATTCAGATGCTCCTTAAAAACACTTTAAAAGTTTTGCTGCCCATTTGCTTCACTTCTCAAACACATCATTCATTTGCATTCCTTCCAAGCTTCATCAGTTCCTATGTTTTGCGAAGCTTCTTTGTGAAATCATTTACCTCAGGTCTAACTGAGTAACTGGTTGAAGAGCTTCCAACTCATGACTGTGGTAATGGACTTTTTTTGTAAGAAGCAGAGGTGAAAGAAGAACATGCTAAGAAGTTCCTAGGAAGGGGTAAAGTAATTGGTTTACAGGAAGGATAGTCTTTTATGGCTCTGGGCCAAAAATCTGTGAGAAAACATCTTTTGGCTCTTAATTCCTCTCTCCAGTGCTTTACAACGTCTGGGCAGAAGTAAAATTTATAACAGGGCTTTGTTACTTGGCACAGAACAAGGAATGTTATATAAAAGCTTAAATTCCAATTTTGCAGCTCATTCTGTCCAGTTATACTGCCTACCAAGTGAGTTCCAGTATAGTATTTGTTGTATAAATTGTGGGTAAACTTCTCCCTCTTCCACACATGATATAAGAGTATGTTTTTAATTTCTAGTCAAAGTCTAAGAAAGTTCTCAGGGTATCTATATATGGTATGGTTACCATATTTGGGAGGGCGGGGAGCAAGTCAGCATTGACTCCTGGTGACTAGATGAACAAGGCTTTGCAGTTTTCTTGGCAACATTTCAGAAGTGGTTTGTTAATGCCTCTTTTCCTTTCCCCTTTCCTGAGGGCCGAGAGGACATGACTGGTCCAAGGTCACCCAGCTGGCTTTTTGCTTAAGGTGGGACTTAAACTCACAGCCTCCCAGTTTACAGCTTGGCCCCTTAACTACTGTGCCAAACTGGCTCTATGATTTTTAGGCTGCAAGAATCCAGATTTCTGCTACCCAAACATAGGGATTATACCGCTATGCGAATAATGTTGAAATCCAGTCAAATCCTTTGTTGCGGTCAATGGCCAGAAGTTGAGTACTGTTTGAGTTTGTTTTATTGGATCACGACCATGTGCTCTCACAGAGAACGGGCAGCTTGTGTTTGCTGAAATATTAGCAACATATCAGTGAAGGTTTGTGCCCATAGAAGTGATAAGGAAAGGAAAGGAGATTCACATACTTACATACAAAAGGAGACTTTCTGCAGCTGGAGCTTGTCATACTGTACAGAGTTCAGGCACATTGCTAGACGGCTGCTGTTTTCTTCTGATTAACCTCCCGAGGAATTCCAAGTGGAATTTCTATTACACTGTGCCAAAATCAGTTTCCGTGTTTTTGTGCAAGGTCCAAGGCACTTGTTATCTGCCTGAAGGACCTTGAGACCTAGAGGAATCACCCATGGAAATGATTGCATGGGAATTGCCTTATTCTGATCTGTCTGTGTGTTTGTGTTGGTGTGCATGGTGAGTTTTCTAGAGTTAATGTGCAAGAGGGCCACTAGGAAACAGTAAAGAAGGTTTTGATTTTTTCTATCATTGACATTGGTCTGGATTTTGCACCCCACTGTAATAATCCAGGGAGTCATAGCTCCGGGCTCATTGTCAGAAAGTTCATTTGTATTACTGCTGCCATCCTGCTGGGGAAAGAAATAGAACTACAGAACTACAGAGCAGAACTACAAGTAGAAATTCGTTTTTAAAAATTATTTATAGCTGAAATGGAATTTGAAAACTATGCATTTGTGTTCTGGAGACCAGAGAAATAACTTTTCTTTAGAAACATGCTTTTTATTTTTAAATTGAGCGAACAATTCTCAACTTTGAGAAACCCTCTAATAGGCTAGACCAGACATGGGCAAACTACGGCCCACGGGCCACATCTGGCCTGTTCGGCTTTTAATCCGGCCTGCCAAACTAGTAACTAGCAGGAACTAGCCCAATGAAAAGTGTTGTGGCCGAAAACCCGGTCCAAATCGGTGAAAGAAAACTCAAGAAACTGGGTCCGTTTGGATGGCTGCGAGGCGTCCCATTTTATTCAAACCGCGAGTAAAACTCACGATGCGGATTCTGTCAGTCAAAAGGCAAAGCTTAAGGGAAGCC
>JAEANM010020790.1:0-12016 GCA_017656035.1 Myanophis thanlyinensis
CTTCCTTCCTTCCTTCCTTCCTTCTTTTTCCAACCCTGATCCTGTGGTTCCTTATTTATTTTGCATGCACAATCCTTCCTTCCTTGATGAATCTGTTTAGTTTTGCTTTGCATGCCTGTATTTGGCACTGAGTGATCTCCCATTTGCTCGGCCTTAAAAGGGTTGAACCCTTGGTGCAATCAGTCAGGAATTCAATGGAGCTTATGGCCGCTAGGTAAATATAGGATAGAAGTCAAGATTGTTGAAAGCCATCTCAAGAAGGCTTCCAATTTCCTGTTAACATGGGGGAATATCCCCCACCACGGCGAGATTATTTTTCCTGAGTTTCACAGTTGGCCCACCATCTTTTATTGATTCAACTCTGCAGTGATTCTATTCACATTCTCGGGTGCACAAAACTGGGACGAACGGACCCCGAACTCAGTAGTATTGTTTAGCACTTGCGATGGGATGGGATCATTTTCTCAGCGGTGATACAATCAGGGGGTTTAATAGTTCTGCAGGATATCCTTCCTCTTAGGCAGTTAGGCTCATGTTGTTTTAATTGCAATCTAGCTAAAAAGCTATACAAAGAACGAGTTTGATGTAGAGGTTAAGGCACATGGGTAGAAACCAGCAGACCGTGAGTTCTAGTCCTCCTCTGAGGCATAAAGCCGTCTGGATGGCCTGGGGCCAGTCACAAGCTCTCAGCTCTAGGAGGCGGGCAATGGCAGACCCCCTCCAAATTCTTGCCACAATATCCAAAGAGGTTTACCCAGGAGTCAACACTGACTCAACGGCGCACACCGTGAAGGCTATTTGCTAACTATTTAGCACAATCCTAAGTATGTTGCTTGATGTTGAGGGGAATTGGAATGCAACCGAACAACAATGTTGACACATCCTTCACCTCGGATTTGTTTTGCGTTTTTAGATCGGCATTTTGGAGAATTGGAGGCATATCCCCTACGTGGCCCAGTGTGGGGATGTGTGTGAAATGCGAAACTTCCTGACAACTTTTACAGATCGCTCCGCAGAATGCTTATTTGTATCGCCGCTCCTTTGCCCCCTTAGCGGCGTGGATTCTGCAAGGCCTGCCCTTGCCCCCCACCCCGAAATAAAGATAGGTACTTCAAAGTTTGAAGCCCAACAATAATTGGGTGTCAGGGTTCCACACAACATCAGCAACGCAATCAGAATTCCAGAGAAGCAAAGTCCAAAGAATAAGATTTTATTGAAGACATTGTCCTGGTACGGTCTGTAGAAATCCCGAATCTAAAGCTTCCGGGATTTCTTCCCCCCAAGTCAAACTTAAAAGTTCCACCCCATTTATTATCACATGTTAATTACCATCCAACCATTTCAAAAAAGGAGTCCAACGACTTCCTTCCGAAGACACTTCCCATCCCAGGTGCGAAGCGCCAAGAAAGATTCTCAAGAGAACTAACTTAAAGGAATGAAAACAAGATAAGAAGTTGCCGCTTCCAACTCCCCCCTTCGCCCTCTCAGTGACCTTGCAATAGAAAATGTGTAAATGTGTCAAGATCTACATGGCCCTAAATTTTACTGTATAAAATGGCCTGCATAATATAATGGAACACCCCCATATAAAAATGTCCTTTTGGATCTTGACATTGGGTGAAAGAAAGGCAAGAGTGTTGACATACATATTTTGTTTTCCTTTTGGATTGCAAGTAGGTCTGTTGTTGTTTTCTTGGGTGAAGCCAAAGACAAGTGCTTATTTATTTATTTTTCTCCTAAAGAATGAACAATGCCAAAATTGGAAATGATTGGAAATGACATAACTAGTTCGGAGATAGCTAGCTGATAACAAAACATATCTTTCCCAACATTTTCAGGTCTATCTTTAGGAACAAATAGGGGGACTTTAAATATAGGATACCTGTCCAGATCCCCCTTGAAAAGATTGGTGAAGTTGTTAATAAAATAGAAATAGCACTTAGACTTACGAACTGCTTCACAGTGCTTTCCAGCCCTCTCTAAGCAGTTTACAGAGTCAGCATATTGCTCCCAACTATCTGGGTCCCTATTTGACCCACCTTGGAAAGGTGAGTTAACCTTGAGCCAGTCAGGATCGAACTGCTGGCAGTGGGCAAAGTTTGCCTGCAATACTGCATTCTAACACTGGGAGGGAGGGAGGGAGGGAGGGCAATAGCAATAGCACTAACACTTAGACTTATACAGTATACCGCTTCACAGTGCTTTTACAGCCCTCTCTAAGCAGTTTACAGAATCAGCCTATTGCCCCCAGCAATCTGGGTCCTCATTTTACCCACCTCAGAAGGACGTAAAGCCTGGTGAGATTCGAACTGCCAAATTGTAGGCAGCCAGCAAGGCAGCAGAAGTAGCCTGCAGTACTGCCACTCTAACCACTGCGCCAAAAATAAGCCTTCCTCCCACGTAAGGTGTGAAGAGCTGCAACCCATCTTCTGTATGATGTGGATCTCTGCAAGCCAAACTGGGTAGGGGGCAAGCCTCTTTGTGGGACTGGGGTTCTGGCATTTTAAGGTCTGGACTAGATCCCGTAAGCCACCGCTAATGGCCAAAGGGGAGTCCACGCTTTCTATTGAAAGGCCAAAAGCAACCTGACAATGATTTATAAAAAAGACAGACCCTTCTACTGTGGGAGTGATTATTTCTTTGGCTCTGCTGTTTCAGAAGCCTAAACTCAGCATCCCTTTCCCAGATTCAGAAAATCAATCGGGGCTGTATATATGGAAATTTGCCCTTTGAAGCTCCTTCAGTTAAAAAGCTCTCAAGTACAGCTTTTCAATCAGAATAGAGCTGGAAGAGACCTTGAAGGACTTCTAGTCCAACCCCTTGCACAAGCAGGAGACTCTAGACCAGGGGTCAGGAACCTTGGCTCTTTCATGACTCCTGGACTTCAACTCCCAGAATTCCTGAGCCAGCCATGCTGACTGTGTGTGTGGGGGGTGAGTCTTGACAATCCTTTCCCTAGTTAAGAAAACAGTAGAATGAAGGCTAACAATGGTGAACTGGTTGAAATGGGGTGGTAAGGCTTCATTTATATCTGCCATATTTTTTTTTTCTTTGTTAGATGGAAGTGCTATGCAAATAATGAATATTGTTGGCGCCCGGCGAATTTCCCAGTAGGGGTGCCACCAACTTGTAAAAGGGTATTTGTTCATAAAAAGGCAAAGCAGAGATAAATGGATTGCTTCTGCCTGTTTTTTGCTCTGAGCATCTCCTCGACCCTTTGTGAACTCAGCATACTTCATTACACTGAGCAATATTCCACACAGACGGGGGTAAAGGAAGGTGGAAAAGAGAAAATGTGTGTAAGTTTGAGTGGAATAAAGAATCCGTTCTCCAGGAAAAATACAGGGCATGTTCAAACATCATCAGGCGCAAACAACCAGACCCACACAGGTAGAGTTCAAAATAGCTACTTCATTGTTCTCTACCTATGATCCAGGAATCTTCTTTCACTTGGGAAAGATCAGATCAAAGGTGTGTGTGTGTGTGTGTGTATTTGCATGTGCATGGATGTAAATATTCATGTCAGGAGGGGAGTTGATTTAACATTTGATGGGATCCTAGCTCTTGCAAAAGATGGGGATAAAGGATAAACATTGCATGTTGTGTAACCCCAGCAAAGTATTTGTTCAGCATCCCATGGCTTCGTATGACTCATGAACCCATTTCATGTACATCACACAGTGTAACTGCTCGCTAGACTGATGGTACCTTCGTATCAACTAATCACTTGACTTTCACACGTTCCCCAGGGTGCCCATGTGCCACCCTTCATGTAAGGACAGCCTTCTGTCCACACAATTCTTCCCACAACCCTTCTCACAACTTCCAGAGACGTTGAATTCCATTCCAACCCCTTAGCTCAATAACAGCCATAGTTAAGCCTAGATTTAAGGAGGGAAGTTGTACGACATGCGTAAGTTAGAAGATTGTGGCATTTCAAAATTCTCCACTCCCTGAGAAATTGGGTGGAACGTCTCCAGATGTCTTCAAGAGGGAGACAATTATTTCTCAAGGAATGAACTTTTCTCTTAGCCATAATGTTAACTCTGTTCCTGTCCACAAATGCACCCAAACAAGCATGCGTACACACAAGTTCCATCCTGGGGTCTTAGCTTGAGATTCATTAGAAGTCCAGGAAGTCCAGGAGACCCTAGCCCACTGGAGAAATAATTGCATAAGGAAAGACAAGAGACACAAATCCACCTGAACATGCAAATCCTTGGCCACCTACATCCCTAATTAAACGCAAGAGCAAGGCAATCCTCCCAGGAGATTTTCAGCCAGTTTCTCTTCTCCTTTGCAAGGCCTTCTAAAGCAAATACTGTTTCATCAAACTGAGTAAGAATTGTTGGAGAGAGAGGGGGGAACCCACCCACCCACACACACACAGGAGAATTTCGTTGCCTACTGCTTGCGCACTGCCATGTTCAAAATAAGAGACATCCTTTTTTGCTCATGGGAAAATTTAAAAGAAAACCACATGCATTCTCCAAATGTTTTCCAGAATATTTAGTTCTCAATAGGCTTAACAATAAACATGACACGCATGCCTACTTCCCAGGCATGCTGATATAAAGATAATGCCCAGCACTCCCAAAAAGAAAATAGTTATCAAATTTTACCGTCATATTTTTAGCCCAAAAGACAAACTCATGTATGCATCTTGTGCCCTCCAACTGCCCCTCTTTCGCTCTTGATAAGCTGCCATTTCCATCTGCCATTTGCTAGATCAACTTTTACAAAATCTCCCATTTTTAGAGACGCTACCTGGGCTGCCGCTGTTTTCGTTTCACAACCCGAGTTTCCAAAGCATTTGACACACATCTGATTAATTTCTCCCCTTGGGGTATGATTCTCCTTCTCTTTCTTAAATTAAGGAGGACAAACATTTGCAGCTGATAGTTTTTCCGGGATTCCAATTCAGTAACTCCCAAGTCAAACAGCAACGGGGCAAAACCGTGGGAGGTTTAAAAAAAAAAAAACAGGGAAAGAGGACATTCACAACAATAACAACCAATCTAACTTTGTGTTAATGCTCTGAAGATGGCACTGTAGCAGCAACCTTCTTCCTAAAATGGCTCAGCACATGCAGGCTTTCTGTTTTGGATCTCAGAAAAGGCAGTTTAATGCATCCCTTCCCTTCAGTGATACCGAAGCCCGCTGGAAGACAGAACATTGATTCTACAATTGGTTGTACAATTAAGGCTACTTTAGGCTGGCTTTGTTTACACCTGATGCCCATTGAGTTTGCACGGACGTAGGAGACCGGCCGATCACCTTGATTTAGCATCACATTTTTTTAATGTCTTTTAAAGAAAACAAAACCACCTTTCTTCCGGCTTGAGTCAATGGCTCAAACAAAGGAACAAAGAGAAATCGACAAAGGCACGTTTTTATCTGACATTGCAGGAATGTCGATCCAGAAATATGGGCAACCAGCAACTCAGGGTGAAAACGAGATTGAAACCTAATCTCACCAATGAAGGTGAATAGATGTGTCCCAGGGTAATGTTGCAGGATCAAAACTTGGTTTGATCACTGGGGCCAGAGGTTTAGTCTTCTAAGCTGTCTGAGTCATGCTGGAACTTATCCTCAGGGAATTTGTCTCTAATTGATAGGATCTGGGATTTTAGCTTCCTCGCTGCTAACTAGAGACACATTCCCCGAGGATGGGCTCTAGCGCAAGTTGAAAGCTTGGAAGATCAAGCTTCATGTCTTGGTGTCCGACCCAGATTAGATCCTGAATCTCTCTGATTAAGTCCACCAGTTGTTGGGATTGTGTGTGTCTACTTTAATAAAAAGAAGGACTGGGGTGACAAGAGAGCAGTATTCCAATCTCGGAGGAATTGCTCCAAGGAAGAGGGGGGTCAACCTCTTCTCCAAAGCATCAGAAGGCAGAAGAAGAAGCAATGGATGGAAACTAATCTAGGAGAGAAGCAACCTAGAACTAAGGACAAATTTACAATTGTGAGGACAATTAACCAGTGGAACAGCTTGCCTCCAGAGGTTGTGAATGCTCCAACACTGGAAGGCTTTAAGAAGAGATGGGACAATGATTTGTCTGAAATGGTATAGGGTCTTCTCCTTGAACAGGGAATTGGACTAGAAGACCTCCAAATTCACATGCTTGAAGTATTGATTCATATTTATGACAATTGCAGTGTCCTGGGGAGGATCATGTAATTCCTTTTTTGTGACCTTCCGACAAACAAAGTCAATGGGGAAGGAAGGAATGGATTCAACTTAACAACTGTGTGACTAACTTAACAACTGCAGTGATTCCACTTCACAACAAGAGGCAAGAAAGTTTGTAAAATGGAGCCCTTAAGAAGTGTTTCGTTTAGCAACAGGAACTTTGGGCTCAGTTGTCACCATAAGTCAACTAGACTACCTGTACTTAGCCTGTTCTTCAGGTCTCGGTGTCTGACCCAGATTGGATCCTGAATCTTTCTAAAGGATGCCTTATCCCCATCTGATTCAAGAATTTTTACAAATCAAAATGGAAAGCCAGCGGTATCCAGCTTTGACTGTCATTAGTTATTGACCCAGAATTTGTCCATCCGTATAATGTTGTCCATATATAATGTTTCTGCCTCTATACAGTAGTTCCTTATCAATTTGACCAAATGAGTCCATGGATGAGTAAAGATTTAATAATTTGATTTCCCTTGAAGACTTAAGGCTACAAAAAAATCTAGAGGACCACTGGACACCAATGGTTAGAGGTCATCAGGATTTGGGCAGCCCAAATCTGGTAGCAATGATTCCAGTACAAAATGCTAGTTGGGACAATAAGGACAGACTTATGCTTGAGAGTTAGAATCTCATATTAATCTAACAGTTGTAACTGTATTATCTGTAGGTACATGACTGAATTCACAAATATACAGAGAGCCACAATCTGCCCTTTGGTCTTTCTACATCTTTTATCCATCTCTCTTTTTTTATGTCCGTGAATTATAGATGATATTTACTCTAAAGCAGTGTTTCTTAACTTGAGCTACTTGAAGATATCTGGACAGGCATTTCTAAGCTTTGCTCGCTGGGGAATTCTGGGAGTTCAAGTCCAGATCTTTTCAAGTTGCCAAGGTTGAGAAACACCGCTCTGGGGGATCTACATAGAGTCAAGGTAATAATTTTGAAGAACAAAAACGATTGCTACTTGAATTCAGACAACAGGTGAAAGAAAAATGGCAGGTTATCTTTTGACTCCAAAAATATCTAATCCGGTGCAGAAGTTCCTAGTTAACGAATGACCGTCTGAACTGAAAAATGTAAAAAAAAAAAAATGAAACCGACTGTTACGTATAGAAAGCTTAAAATATCGATATTTTGCCATCTTGGAAGACAGTCAGAAATATTGATAGTGTTAGCCTTGACCAATAAACCTCTCGATCAATTTCCCCCTCCAGCTGCTACCCTCCCGGTTGGATGGCGTTCCACCTTTAGAGTTTTCAATCAAATTGGAATGGGAAGTCAAATATGTCATGGAGCACCAAGCCAAGAGGGGATGGCTGACAAGATCAGCTACTTTGCATCACATCCTCTCTCTCTCTCTCTCTTTTATGCAACCTTGTTCAGATACAGATACACTGTTGATTGATTTTTGGTTTCAAAATGTTGTGCTTCAGCACAGCAGTGGGAAAAGCAACCAGGGAGAAGGAATTGTGACTTCCAGTCATGTCATTGGGGGCATCATCCAAGGGGTTTCCTTCTAATATTCTTTTCTTTCTTCTTGGTCATTCCAGAAATAGGTCAAATGCTTTGTGACAAGAGTGGTCTCGGGAGCCGAGGCAATAAATTTGAGGTATTTCTGATATTATCATTTTTTTTCTTGCTCACCAAACACTTCTGTATAACAGAATAAACATACATCAAAATGCCAACCAACTAGAAATGCTTCGTCTTCCTCCTTCTTCTTTTGAAGCAACTCCTGGGTTCTCGGTGCTTCCTGCCACCGATGTGATTTATTGGAAAAGGTTTCTTGGTTTTTAAAATAAAAGTCCATAAACCCAGCGATGGGGGAGGAAAAAAAAAAAGTCCATTGCCTACAGCTAGAGAATGACTCTGAATGCAAATAACAAACCCTAAAAGGAAAACTCAACCTATATCCAGAGATTTTCAGAAATACCAAGACTGTACTAAGTTACCCAGCCTAACTCACTCTGTACTCATCTTTCCTGATATCTCCCCCACCAAAAAAAAAAAACCACACCTTCACTGTTTCTGCAACTTTGTGAATGCAAAAAGTCAACCAATGTATTTCTGGTCACATCAATAAATGCATAATTTTTGCTTAATGGAACCGTGGTGGCGCCATGGTTAGAATTCAATATCACAGGCTGACTCTCTGTCCACAGCCTGCAGTTCAATCCTGATGGGACTTAAGGATGACTCAGCCTTCCGTCCTTCCGAGGTCAATAAAACCAGGACCCAGATTGTTGGGAGAAATATGCCGGCACTATCAACTGCTCAGAGAGTGTTGTAAAGCACTACGGAGCAGCATATAAATGTAATTGCTACTGTTTGTTGATATTAACCCCATTCAGTTCTGCATTGGTTGCCCCCCACCTCAAATAATGTCTCCACTGGGGCCACCACAATGCAAGGAGGAGTCAGGTGGACATTACAACGTATATGAAAAAGGATAATCTGTGAATTGGAAACTAGCGGTGAAAGTCAAGGTCTATTTTTTTTTAATCATTCTGGAATGCAAGGCACGGAGTACTGGTATTAGTAAAAAATAATATTTTGGAGCACAGGGTTGAACTGTGGGGTCTTTGGTGCTGTCTGAGCTTAGTGGTTTCCCTGCAGACCTTTCATTAAATTCAAATTCAAATTTTATTGGTCACATACATGGTACGATATGCAGATTAGCCAACTAGGTAACATTATCAGTACTAAGAGATGGAGATGGATCATCACTGATGAAGTTACTAGTTGGGTAATGATACAACTGCAAGAAAACAACCGAGCCAAGAGAGTATTGATGTTAATTTACAGGAAGGCTATAATTCTGTATTCTGTTTCTAGAAATAGCATCTTTGTGATGTTTAGGGGCCTGGAAGAAGTAGGTACCCCATGTAGGTTCTAACTTCAGGCTTCTGTGCTTTTAAAAAGGAGACATTTCATGATTCAAGTTGGCTAAGGATAACAACAGAATCCACTCAATGTGCTCAAGGTTTTCTCCTGGGGGAAGAAAAGAAAGAAAGACCTCACAACAGTCAGAAGATGCTTATAACGCTGGAAGCAGGAGATATCTAAACAAGATGATGGATTTCTACAGCAAGCAGGAGAGCAGCAGAGAGAAAGTAGAAAAACAGCCAATTTCTCCTGCAGGCATCACACCTAACTCATTGCATTCCTTGGATTTTTTTGCTAAAGGCCACACCTCTCTCTCTCTCTCTTTCTTTTAGCTAATGAGGAACATGCTTCTCTGCGAATGTTTTTCCCACATTTCAATTTATCTCTCCAGCATCTGGTCTCCCTTTAGAAATATGCTGGATTTTTCCAAACAGCCGAGTGATGCATTGTTACAACTAATTACTGTTATAGATTAATTGTACAGAAAGAGAACTGCAATGCCCCTATTTGAAAGATTTGTGGTTGAGGGCCAGGTTGGTTGTTGGGGAGGGGAACATTTCTGTACACTTTGCAAATTTAATTTGAATGTGAGCTTTTGTGGAAAAAGGGTGCCACGCTTGACACGAATTAATTCAACGGAAATGGTTTTGGGTGGTAGCATTAATTAGTTTGATTTATTAATTCATGAATAGGACAATGAAATAGATCTTGTTGCTCATGGTTCCCGCAGGTGGTAGCATTAACATTTAATTCAATACTTCCGAGAAAGTATGGGTGGTTTTTTTTAATTCGTATATACAGATAAGATCTCTAAACTCACCAATTTCATCAAATGGATGGAAGGAAACACAACAAAATTGACAATTTAATTACACTTTCCTTAACCTGCGTAAGCTCCAGATGTTGGATTTCAATTCGCATACCAGAGTTCCCAAACCAGTATGGCCACACCAAGAAACTCATTAATGTCAGAATTGAAGTCCACCAATCTTCTAGGGGTTTACATTTGGGAAAGTACATCCTGTTATAAAAATAATTGAAGCTTTAACCCTTGAAAGTCTGTTTTTGAATCCCTCCAAATCCAACCTTCTTGTGATACCTGTTGATTTATCCATCATCCTTCTTTTTATCACCTGCATTGAAAGCGCATTGTGGGAGCTTCATTGCTAGAAGCTTTCAAGAAGAGACTGGACTGCCATCTGTCAGAAATGGTGTAGGGGCTCCTGCTTGGGTTGGACTAGATGCCCTATGAGGTCCCTTCCAATGCTGTTCATCTGTTAATCTGTAAGTGGTTTAAGGTAATGTTTGAATCTGTTGAATTTCACCATGGGGGATTGTTTAGCTTAAAACAAAAAAAGAACCCAAGCATTGACCAAAATTTGTAAATGTAGTTCATCAACAGGGTGGAAAGTACTGGATAATTAATACATTTGAATGTAGAAGAAATGAGCACTGATTGATTTTTCTCCTTTCCACAAAATGTCTAGTGAGTATAAAACTTATTCAAACCCAACCTTGTGGCATTCATTCATTTGTTTGTTTGTTTGTTTACTTGCCTCTTCTGTCTAGGAAAGATTGATTTAACAGGAAAATAGAGAAGTTTGCATCTATTAAGGCTTTTATGTAAATGTCAGAAGGAGCACAATTTATTTCTTTCCAACCTCACTTCCTAACTCCTTACTTCTAGCAAAACTTGCAGGCATCGCCTGCCAGTTTAAAATAAAACTCCATCCATCTCATCACGGTAAACGCTGATCCCTGAAAGCATATACCAATTTGCATTTTCTTAGTCTGTAAAGCACTTTCTCGCCTTTGTCTGTAATAGAAGAACAAACACCAACAGAACAACAGACGACAGACACAAGAAAGCCAAACAACTTCCATTAACAACAAAACATGTTTTGACTGAGCAAAATTCTAAATATTTCTCAGGAGCTTAATTACATGTGCATTTCTTGTTTAAGGACAAGCACTCCTATCTAAAGCTTTATTTCCTTAAAAAAAGAAAAAAAAAGATACAAGATAAGAATGCTACTATGAGTTAAAAAGAGAAGCTCACAGCATGGTGGGAAAACCTTTAGAAGATGCTTATGATAATAATAATAATGATGATGATGACCCAAATGCTGGTCTGTGAGCGTAATAAACATTGATTGGATTTTAATAATGGCCAGACCAATCAGATCTGACATTTAGTTTCCTGCTGAGGTCTCAATGATAAACTACTCACCATCATAGGGGAAGGTTGGTGCTTGGAGGATGTGGAGGGTTAAGGGAAAGGATGAAGTTTGACTAGAGAGAGTTACCATGTGGTCCAGGTTGCCGTGGCAACCATTTGCCTTGCTGGTGGCAGCTTTGGGTTATCTATTTGGAGATTCCTTCTCTCCTAGCCTTCCTTTGGAAGGCTCCAGAATTTGGCAAATCAATTAAGCTGATGGGGGTGTGTGTGAGGGGGGAAAGTGGTTGCAGAAAATAGAAATTGCTTGAAAACAGACTGCAGACACACGGAGAGAGAAAAGAGAGAGAGAGAGAGATCACACAGCCATACCGCTAATGGAAGGACACATGGCTCTTCTAAAAGAAAATAAAAAATCATTATCCTCATAATTATAGCATACCCCAAATGCACTTTGGGGATTTAAAAAGAAGGTAGCTGAAGAATAGTTCTTCCCAATCGCTTAAGAGCAGCTTTTCTAGTGCTAGGCCACTGTTCCTTCCCTGCGGATGCTCTCAGAGAAAAGACAGCCTCAACACAAGGGTGGGTAGGGGGCTACATGCTTTCATTCAACCTCCACCCCTCCTCATTTTCTCCCCTTTTAACTCCTGGAGGTTTGTTTAGATGACTAATTATGCGATTGTTTCCTTGGTGACCAAAGTGAGCGTGGATTCGGTTAGAAATGGGATGGGTTTGGTTTCTATCTATCTATCTATC
>JAEANM010020792.1:0-12015 GCA_017656035.1 Myanophis thanlyinensis
GAGCCAACATGGCTGGCTCAGGAATTCTGGGAGTTGAAGTCCACGAGTCATGAAGGAGCCGTAATTGCCCACCCCTGACTTAGGCAGTTCAAAGCATCTGGCATGGATTTCTAACTAGATTTCCAATCCTGGAATAAACTTTCTCTGCTTTAGAGAGTCAAACTCTAAGTTTGCAGCCTTCCCCATCTACAGTTCTGGTAGAATCAAACTTCAACAAGCGCATTAGGTATCTAACCAGGGTTTTCAGAAATCTGTCAATGATCCCATCCTCAGTAAACAGCAGTTCTGCATCCAGTTTCCAAGCTACCAGACAAATGGGGGAAATGTCCCATATAAGGCCATGTACAGCACCTGGGGGAGGCACCTCTTCCACCTGGCCAATGAGCTTCCTTGGAAAATGCCCACCTTGCTTCAGCCTTATTTAACAGCAAGGGGTGTATTTTTATCCTGTTTTCCATTTGACCTCAGCAGTCCTCCCTGGTTTTCAGAATTCAGCTTTGGGACAGCTGAACAAGACGGGCATAAATAATTCCATCTGCTTTTTTCTGTCATCGATCATTCCGTTATTCTTCTGGAAGGGCAGGGATCTGACATCTATGCCCCATACAATATCATCATCCTGGCTGTGGTTTAGGACATTAGGTAATTCTTCAAATAACCTTACTACAGCACATTTTCCCTGCTAGGAGAGAGGCACCAGGCACAAGAAAAAGCAGATCACTTGGTATGATGAACAGAGTCAGGAACTCGAGGAAGCTGGAATTCATCCAGCTTCATACTCCTTTGCAAGTTGTGCCAAGCAAGATATATCAGAACAAACATAAAAAGCTTGGGCTTCTCCAGCTGCACATGAGTTGCAAGACTACTCTGACACACTGCTGCAATAAGGAAACCAAAATATTTCATCTACTTGCCCAGTGTGTGACTCACACATCTTTTTACTTGCACACTTGAACTATGCAAAAGTTACAAGCTCACAATGACCTAAAGGAAACAGGCAGCCCAGAACAGTCATACATTCCATGAACTCTCAAGTTCAAAGGCATAGGATTTAATGAGCCAATAGGGTCTGTTGTACTACAACTGGTTAATGTTATTTAGTATCTACCCCACAGTGCAGAAACCAGACAGATGATAAATTCCATATTTCTGGAAGATAGTTTCTTCCATCTCTCAGGTCCAGTAGGAAGCTCTAACCACAAACAAAATGAGCTGGATATCTTGATTACTTAGTGTTCTACTGTCTGGAATAAAAGAGCATTCTCTGAACAGCCTAACCATAGAGAAATCTGCCCAACAAATAATTTCTTTTTTAAAATGTAAGAATCCTCAAAACTTTTTGGCCAGCTAGAAAAATGTGGTATAAACAGCATTACCACCAGATGGGTTTGTAACTGGCTGACAAAACATACCATCCTTAATGATGCTACATCTACATGGAGGGAAGTAAGCAGTGGGGTGCCACAGGTCTTAGGCACAGTCCTCTTCAATATCTTCATAAATGATTTAGATAAGGGAATAGAAGGGGAACTAATCAAATTTGCAGATGACACTAAACTGGCAGGAATAGCTAACACCCCAGAACACAAGTTCAGGATCCCAAAAATATTGACAGACTTGAACAATGGGCCTTATCCAACAACTTGAAATTTAATGTGGTTTTCAGAAAAGCAAGGTTTTACATTTAGGCAGGAAAAACTGAACGTACAAGTACAGATTAGTTGAAACCTGGCTCAAAAACAGTAACTGTGAGAAGGACTTTGGAGTCCTAATGGACGATCAATATGAGCCAGCAGTGTGTGGCAAAAAAGCTAATACAATCCTTGGTTGTATAAATAGAGGCATAGAATCAAAATCATGTGAAGTATTAGTATCGCTTTATAAAACCTTAGTAAGGCCTCACCAGGAAAACTGCATCCCGTTTTGGTCACATTACAAAAAATATGTTGAGACTTTGGAAAAAGTGCAAAGGAGAACAACTAAGATAATTAAAGGCCTGGAGACTAAAGCACATGAAGAACAGTTGCAAGATTTAAATTTGGCTAGTCTAGAGAAAAGACGGACTAGGGGTGGCATCAGTGATGAAATTCAGCCTAGTCACACCGGTTCTACCAAACTGGTAGCGGCGACAACATTTGCCTCCACCCCTGCCCTTTCCTTCTTATATTCCCTTTTTTTCTTTTTCGCTCACCTGATCTGCGCAAAACAGCTGTTTTGTTTTGCACACCTCCGCAACCTTCCTAATCACCCGGGCTGCCTCTGGTAAGGAAAAATTTGGACCTTAGAAGCCACGCGGTAGCATGGACAGCGTGCACATGCATAAAGCGTGTGCACGCACGGACCAAACCAGTAATAAAACCAGTTGAATTCCACCACTGGATAGCATAGTAGCAGTACTCCAGTATTTAAGAGATTGCCACAAAGAGGAAGGGGTCAACTTATTTACCAAAGCATCTGTAGGCAGGACAAAAAACAATGGATAGAAATTTCCTAACAGTACAATTAACCAGTGCTGTCAGAAGTTGTAGGTGCTTCATCATTGAAGATTTTTAACAAGAGACTGGACAGTCACTTGTCTGAAATGGCATAGGGTCTCCTGCTTGAGTCAGGGATTGGACTAGAAGACCTCCAAGGTCCCTTCCAGTTCTATTCTGATGATGATGATGCGTTCTAATTTGTAAACCGACTTATTGCCAACCATCAAACTTCAGAACTATTCATCTCTGAGCCTCTTGCTCAGGACTAGGTAACAGCAGAAACTTTAAGACCTTGATACAGGTAAATTAGCTGGTTACAGCAGACTAAAAGAAGTCATATCTCTGCAGGAGATCCACCTGATGAAGAACATAGAAATCAATCTCCTTCTATATTGGTCAGCCATGCCTTTTTGTCCTTTTAACAGACTTTTAACTATTGTTTCCTGAATGAATGAATGAATGAATGAATGAATACACCTGTTCTGTATTTATGGAGGGCTCTAAAGCAAGTCCTATAGCTGCTGTAGGTTTCTCTACTTCTTCCTGGATAGCTGCAGTAGTTAAGGATAGCATTCATGGGAATAGATCTGATCTGGCAGTCAAGATCAGCTGATCTTGTTGTAACATCTAGAAAGACATTAGATGACCTATAGGTAATGGAGCCATTTGATTCTCAGGACACGGAACCCAGTTTTAAACAAGAAGAAGGGAGCAATCAGCAAGGCCAAACTTAAACCATCATGTAATTGTAGACCTCAAAAGGCACTTTGAGATAGAATAAGAAATAAAACTAGCCTATATTTGTAAGGTGTTGCTGCATACAACCACATATACCAGTCAGTTGGTCAGAGCCAACATCCCGATGTATTTATTTATAGTTTTCAGGCAAGATGTAACTGAATTTTAAAGGTATGTTTATTGTTTTAAGGTTTTATATCATATTTTAATTACATGAAGAGTTACTTCAGCAAGATAGGCAGTTTACTAATAAATAAATATCCTCAAGAAGCCGTTCCTGGATCCGACATTGCTGTCGAATTATTGGCCGGTCTCCAACCTTCACTTTTTGGCGAAAGTTGTTGAGACAGTGGTGGCACGCCAGCTTCCCCAGCACCTGGATGAAGTGATATATCTGGATCCTCTCCAATCGGGCTTCAGGCCCGGGTATAGCACAGAGACGGCTTTGGTCGCGTTGGTGGATGATCTCTGGAAGGCACGGGACAGGGGTTGTTCCTCTGTCCTGGTCTTATTAGATCTCTCAGCAGCTTTTGATACTGTCGACCACAGTATCTTGTTGCAGCGATTAGGGGGGTTAGGAGTAAGAGGCACTGTATTACAGTGGTTCTCCTCCTTCCTCTCTGACTGCTCACAATTTGTGTTGGCAAGGGCGCAGAGGTCGGCCTCGAGGCCCTTGTTATGTGGGGTACCTCAGGGATTGGTGCTCTCCCCCCTGCTGTTTAACATCTATGTAAAGCCACTGGGTGAGATCATCCATGGCTTTGGGGTGGATTTCCATCAGTACGCTGATGATACCCAGCTGTACCTTTCCACCCCAGGCCACCCCAATGAAGCCGTCGAAGTGATGAACCAGTGCCTGGAGGCCGTGCGGAGTTGGATGGGTCAAAATAGGCTCCAGCTCAACCCAGTCAAGACTGAGTGGCTGTAGTTTCCTGCATCCAGATTCAGCCAGCTTGTTCCATCGCTGGCCGTGGAGGAAAGATCTTTTACCCCCACGGAGGGGGCTGGCAATCTGGGTGTCCTCCTGGATGTATGGCTGTCATTAGAAGATCAGATTGCAGCCATTTCCCGGTGGGCTTTTTATCAGGTCCGAAGGATCTCCCAGTTGCGACCCTTTCTGGATTGGGGTGCTCTTCGCACAGTGACTTCCGCCCTCATTATCTCTCGCCTAGACTATGGTAATGCTCTCTACATGGGGCTCCCCTTGAAGAGCATCCGGAGGCTGCAGCTAGTGCAGAATGCAGCCGCGTGAGAGATTCTGGGGGCTCCTTGGAGCGCCCATATTACACCTCTCCTCCGTGATCTGCACTGGCTTCCTGTGGCCTTCCGTGTGCGATTGAAGGTGTTGGTTCTCACCTTTAAAGTGCTCCATGGCTTGGGACCTGGGTACTTACGGGCCTGCCTGTTGCCACCGTCAGCCTCCCGCCGACCTGTGCATTCCCACAGGGTGGGCCTCCTTGGGGTTCCATTGCCAGGACGATGTTGTCTGGCAGCCCCAAGGGTTAGAGCCTTCTCTGTGGGGGCACCCTCCCTTTGGAAAGAACTGTCTCCGGAGATCTGGACCATCATGGACCTACGGACTTTCCGGCGCGCACTAAAAACCTTTTTGTTCCAACAAGCCGGTCTGGCCTAGTACTGTTGGTTGGGGGTTTTAAATTGGTTTAAATTGGTTTTTATTTGGCTTATTGGCTGGTAATTTTAAATTGTTATTTTTAATATTTCCAAATTTGGGTTTTAATTGGCCACTTTAATTTAGTTTTTTAACTGTGTTTTAATTGTTATATTGTACGTTTTTAAATGTCTGTACGCCGCTCCGAGTCCTTCGGGAGAGAGGACAGTATAGAAATGTTGTTATTAAATTAAATTAAATTAAATCCATACAATTGCATGTAGGTGAGTGCTTGTGCTAGGAAAAACCCCAATTGTTGGGGGTCTCCATTGAACTTTACTCCAAGAGGGGGTGTTTTTCTCTCTAGCTGGGGGGCTCTAGGCTGGCCAGGCACATTGGTTGGGATCTGCACCTCTGGGGTTGGATTCCCTAGTAGGGCTGAAGCCCCCTCCCCACATCAACTCGCTCTTCTGCTGCGGAGTCTGGGGTGGTGGCGCTGGCTTCCTCACCGGTAGCTGTCAGCTCAGGCTCCCTCCGGCGATAATCTGGACCCCCTTGGATGTTCAGGTTCTCCATGGCTTCCATCACCAGTCATGTGATGTGTCTCTTTAACTGGTCTTCCCTCCATGGTTCCTCAGTTAATTCTTCCTGGTTGGAGAGAGTCTCCATTTCCCGTTTCCACACGGGTTTTCAGTTGACTTGCATGAGGGTGACCCCTCTGCTTCCTCCATCCCAGCTGCCTTTCTTCCCCACTCCAATCGACCACCGAGGCTTCCTGGAGCTTTCTGGGCTCACCTCGATGTCCTCGATGGGGCACAGGGAGCTGGCCTCTGGCTGGGTGCTGGTAGAGGTCTCTCCCCAGCATTCTGCCTCTCCCTGCTTGCTGCTTTGTTCAAACATAGTTTGCAGGATCCCCTCAGTAGAACAAAGATTTGTTTCTCCGGGTTGATCACTTTTGCAGATCCTGCTTTAAGTAAGGTCCAGCCTCTCCACCTTCTCCAAGAAAATAAAAACTCTTGAAACGGTGATATTTGAAAAAGAACCTTTTACTGGATAGAAATGATAACTAGACAAAGGAAAGCAGGATCTGAGTTCCCTTCAATGAACAAGTTAAGATAAAGGATTTAGGAACCCAACCTCTTCCTTCTGCCCGATGTGGATTCAACCAATCCACAGGTGTGGATGTATTTTGGTAACCGCTGCCTTGAGAAGATGATAACAGGACATTTCCAGGGTCATCTCTTGCGCTCTTGAACTGATACAACCCACATGGCCCTCCCTTCACATTCCCCAAAAAGTGTGAATATGTTAGGGCGCCTTGGCGCCAGGATAAAGGTTATAAAGTAAAGGGTTACATAGTATGAGGAAGAAAGCAATAAACTAAGTAATACATTGAAGATCCCCTCTCCCCCTCCCAGGAGAATGGCAGATTCGTGGTGGGGATCTGACAGATATTTATACTATTGTATTTTTATTATTCAACTAAGTAACATGATAATACAAGATCTAATAGCAGAAGTTAATTTCCAGGTTAGTAAATAGAAATGGCTGTCAATAATAGATTGTAGATTAAATGGACCTACAGTATGTAAAACCTGATATTAAACTGTAGTATTAAGATAGGATATTGCTTGTTTTCTATCCACTTACTTGAGGCCACATAATTGTAATCCAGTCCAATTCAGTCCTCCTGAAGCACTCTGCCAGCTGTGTGGAGGCCTCCTGTTTTTTGGCTGGCAGAATGCTATTGGAGGGGGCCTCCTAGGGCCTCCTCATGGTCTGGTTTTGGCCTTCCTGGCCTCACCACTCTGCCAACCCAGAACAGGTCACGTGAGACCCCCATGTGGCCTGTTTTTAGATGGAAGAGTTCTGTTGGAGTTCAGGGGGCTGAAAACGGGCCATGTGGAGACCACATGCAGCCCCCTCCTGTGACTCGTTTGTGCTGGCAGAGGCACCAAGATCCAGTCCTTTGATATTTCTGGCCAGGTCCCATGGGGCCAGATGTGGCCCATGGGCTGGATCCACCTATGGGCCTTGACATACCTGGATTAGAGTATTATATTTTCTTATAGTAGCAGCAAATTAGGTTTAATAGCTTGCAATTTTGTTATTGTTTCAGGTCCTTACAACGAACATTTTGATTTTATTCTATTTTTATTTACCTTTATGACGTTATTTTACTTTTAATTCTATTTTAGTTCATTATCTCATTTTATCTCATGAATTTAATTTCTTTAGTTTTTATCTGCTTTGTGACACTAGTTTTATTTCAATAACTAAGACAAAGTACTTCGATCCTGTGTCAGTCACTTATATTTTCCACACTTACAACCACTGCAGCATTCCCATTGTCACATCATAAAAATTCAGACACTGGTTCATATTTAGGATGGTGGCAGTATTGTGGGATCATGTAAATCACCTTTTGCAACCTTCTGACAGCAAAGTCAATGGGGAAGCCAGATTCACTTAACAATTGTAATGATTCACTTCACAATGGTGGCAAGAAAGGTCATAAAATGGGGCAAAATTCACCAAACAAGTATTTCAGCAACAGAAATTTTGGGCTCAACAGTGGTCATAAATTGAGGACTACCTGTATAGGATCTTAATGTATGCCTACTAACAATAAATATTAATCTCTCCCCCAGAGTATCCTTGCTGATCACATTTAACATACTGTATGTTTTTACCTAAATATTATGTGATTTTAGTCTTAATAATAGTAAACATTTGAATGATTTAATTGCTTTGTTTATTAATTGTAGTTACACATATAGACACACAGCTTTGAGGTATCTTTTGATATATATAACAGTCTAGAAATAAAATCAATAATATAATAAAGATGTACCTACCCACCATCCAGTCCATCTCTTCTACATTGTCACCATATAATCCATGATTACTCTTGCCAATGAAATTTTCTGTAGTAACCAGAGGTGTATGAACATGGAAGAAAGAAACTAAGAGGAGGAATGGACCTTGTTTCTTTCTGAAAAAATAAGGAAATTTTGCATTTAATAATTATTCAATGAAATTATTATTTGGGAGAGGGACAATTAATATTTTGCAAAATAATTGTACTATTAGTACTTGATGCTTTGAACCAAACCACCAATAACCCTGTGTTCTCATTTAGCTCAACATGCTTCCTTGTTTCTGTAGTATTTCAAGATTACTTGCTTTGTAAGGGGCGCAGTATCTGTACTATAGTCCTCAGTTTAGATTCACACAGCCCTTGGTTGAATTTCAAAATATCTTTACAATTAATTAGTCCATACTAGCTGAGGGCTAGATATGTTAATTTGTTAATTTTCTTGATGCTTCAGAAAAACAGAGAAAAAGCTGTTAAAAGAAGGTATCGGTGACCAACCTATTTATTGTTTTAATTTCACTTATCATTGTACAGCATCCAATAGATTACCTCTAAAAGAATGAGGATTTCATTAATAATAGCAATAAATTACTCGTAATTTAGGAATGCATGGTTTACAGAGGTAGATTATGTATGGAACAATTATAATAAATAATGGCTATTTCTTATTGAAACTGTTGCATAACTCCATCCATCCATCTATCTATCTATCATCCAATCTATATCTATATATAATGTCTACATCTAGGTGGGGTATCCACATGTACCTGAAGCAGATGATCAATTTTAATGCAGATGATCAATTTTTTCTTCTTTTGTTACTATTTTTCCTTGTTCTGAATTATTAAATAAAAAGATTAAAGTTTTTCCAGCAAAAAATCACATACCTTTTAATAAAGGAAAGGGCTTCTTTCAGCATAAAAGGCGCAGCTCTTTCTTCTTTCATTGGTTGCTCTATAATATCATAGTTTCTCATTATAATACACTCCCAATATCTCAAAAAGCCAAATCTTGAGTACCAGGAAATAAAGAAGAAGAAGTCAAACAAAGCCAAACAGAAGATGGCTTTCCAACTGAGAGAAACAAGATGAGTTAATTTTGCTGCTACACAGGTTAGCACAGCAAGGGTAATTATCTGAGTACAAAGCCAGAGTTTCTTCTGCAATGGCAAATTCAACTCAGAGGGATGTGATATTTGGCAGTCATTCATTAGTGTAAGCGGTATCCCATAAAAATAATCAAATCCATGATTTAATGGATGATGGCAGTAGTCATTACGATATTCACAATTCATACCTTGATGCCACTTTCCTGAAAAACATAACAAGAAAGAGCAAACAAAGGGGACATCAATATCAACATCAATAACAAAGACAGGCTTAGTTTAACAATAACTTTTTATATTTCATAATTCATTTCAATCATATTCTATTTTTGCAGAATCAGGATGGAAAATTAGCTACAATTGTATTGTGTACATACAATTTTAAAGTGTGTGTGTGTACACACACACACACAATCACACACTTGTGTGTGTATTCTTTATTATTTATGTACTCTTAAAAAGTACCAACTGCTTTACATCGGTAACTCAAAATAATGTATAACTATTAATTAAAACATAATAACCAAACTGGCCTACCAGAAAGACCAAATGAAAATAGAAAAGAGACATGGCATGGCAAATGTCTGAGTGACTGTGATCCACCATAATAAAAATATAGGGACAATTAAAAATATGATACAAAGCATCTTTCACAGGAAACAATGTGATTAAAAGATAAGGTCTATCTAAAAAAGACTTCTATCAATCTTTAATTTTTCAATTAAAATCAATTGATTTTAGTCAAAAGATTAAAATATTGTAAGTCTTATTTAATCTTAAGATTAACCATTTTGATCTTCAAAAGAAGGAAGATGTTAGACAAAAACTTATTTCTTGGAAACCTAATATGTATATACCAATCATAGTACAGATATGATGAGATTAAATATTTTAATTTGTATGAATCATTATTCCCAACATTATTCTTTTTTATTGATGATCCCTCCCAAATATGGAGGTAATCCACTAATTTCTAACAAACTGAGAAATTCTAAGGGATTTGAATATTAATAGCTCAGGTTGGTAAGTTGTTGGTTTGTTGTTGGTTTGAGCTCTGAGCTTGGCAATTTGGTCACAAACATTTCCTCCCCATTTGAGGAGACATCTTCAGTGCACTTTAGATTGTCCATGTCTGAGAAAGCATTGGCCTTTAAATAGATTTCTGAGTCCTGGTCTGATTTCAGGTTGTGTGATGGCTGGCTATAGTTGCTGAAACATTTGTTAAGATAACATGTTGTCCTTTATCTAGGATAACCCCGGATTCTAACTTTAACCCCAGGAAGAAACTGTGCTGATGTTCCAAAGCATCAAGGACATTCTGATAAGTAACTATAAGAAGATTAAGAACTTAATGCATGGCATAGATGAAAAACTGCAAAGTATTATGCAAAGGATAATGAGTGATCAAGACCAGGAAAAGGAGGAGCCAATTGAAAGAGCAGATGAAAAAACAGAATAGAAAAACCAGCAAACAAAACAAGACAAGAAGGAGATAACAACAAAAACAACAATGACTGATGAAATAAACTAAGGGGAAAATATTTCAAGAGATTTAAAAGAGGGAACTGGAGATGCTGGAAGACATTTTTGAAAGGGAGATAGGGGCATGGGTAGATATTTTGAAAGCTAGACAGTGGAAAAGGGCAGAGATGGGAGAAATGTTTAAAATGATTAGTCAGGACATAGATGTAGACAGGAATAAAGATCCAAGAGAGGAATAGTTAAATTAGGCAAGTTAAAAAATGAACAATTAAAGCTTTAAAGCGGGCAAGAGATGATGGATAGATAGGAAATGTTTTTAAATACAGTGGTACCTCTACTTACGAAAGACTCTGGTTACGAAAGTTTCAAGTTACGAAGCGCGTCGAGAAAATATTGTCTCTAGTTACAAAATATGCAAGACAAAATCGCTCAGATTCGGGGAGGGCTGGACTCCGACTGGGCTTCTCTGGAGGGGGAGGGGGCCCCAGTCTTGAGTGAGATTATCTGGGATGAGTTTGATTCTGTTACCCCAGATGCAGTGGACAGATTGCTCGATGGCCTTAATGCCACCACCTGCCTATTAGATCCCTGTCCCTCCTGGCTGGTGTTGGCATCTCGGGAGGTGACACGAGGCTGGTTCCAGGGGATTATCAATGCGTCCTTGAGGGAGGGTGTCTTGCCTGCCGCCTTGAAAGAGGCAGTGGTGAGACCTCTCCTCAAGAAACCTACCCTGGATCCGGCCTCGCTATCTAATTATCGGCCGGTCTCCAACCTTCCTTTTTTAGCGAAGGCTGTTGAGACCCTGGTGGCATGACAGCTTCCCCAGCATCTGGATGAAGCTTTGTATTTAGATCCCCTCCAATCGGGCTTCAGGCCTGGGTTCAACACGGAGATGGCCTTGGTTGCATTGGTGGATGATCGCTGGAGGGCCTGGGACAGGGGTTGCTCCTCTGACCTGGTCCTATTAGACCTCACAGCAGCTTTTGATACTGTCGACCACAGTATCCTACTGCGGCAGCTGGAGGGGTTAGGAGTGGAAGGTACCGTGTTGCGGTGGTTCTCCTCCTTCCTCTCCAGCCGCTCGCAGTTTGTGTTGGTGGGGGGGCAGAAGTCGAGGCCCCTAGTATGTGGGGTGCCTCAGGGGTCGATTCTCTCTCCCCTGCTGTTTAACATCTATATGAAGTCGCTGGGTGAGATCATCCGTGGTTTTGGAGTGCGTTTCCACCAGTATGCAGATGACACTCAGCTGTTCATCTCCACCCCAAACCACCCCAATGAGGCCGTTGAAGTGATGGGCCGGTGCCTGGAGGCCGTGCGGAGTTGGATGAGTCTTAACAGACTTCAGCTCAACCCAGCAAAGACCGAGTGGCTGTGCTTTCCTGTGCCTAGATTTAGCCAGCCTCCATTATCGCTGGCCGTGGGGCACGAAGTGTTACTCCCCACGGAGAGGGCTCACAACTTGGGTGTCCTCCTGGATGTACAGCTGTCATTAGAAGATCATATTGCAGCCATCTCCAGGGGGGCTTTCTATCAGGTTCATCGGATCGCCCAGTTGCGCCCCTTTCTGGATCTGGGCGCTCTTCGCACAGTCACTTCTGCCCTTGTAACTTCCCATCTGGATTATGCCAATGCTCTCTACATGGGGCTCTCCTTGAAGAGCATCCAGAGGCTGCAGCTGGTGCAGAATGCGGCCGCGCGGGCAATTATGGGAGCTTCTCGGAGCTCC
>JAEANM010020793.1:0-12015 GCA_017656035.1 Myanophis thanlyinensis
TTTCTTTTTTCTTTAAATAAAGATACACTCGAAAATGTGTACGTTTAAACCTTAATTACAGTACGTAAATTTCAACTGACCACAAAAGTGATGTTTTTGCAGGGAAGTAAGGTTTTTTTCATGTTTTTAATGATAGAACCAATTAGAAAATTATATTGATTACTCAGAAACAAAAATTGTGTTACACCGTGTAATTATTAACAGATTTTTAAGAAAAGGAGAGGAAGAGAAATAGGATATACATTGTTTTTTCTTAGCCCATTGGTTTTTTTTCTTTACATTGCTTCCACATCTGGCCATAATGAAGGCTACTGCCTCTGATGAGAATCATGACCTGAATTTGAGGATGGCAAATCTGTATCCTCCAAACATCCAAATAATTCCCTCCCCCCCAAAAATACAGTATTATTAACCATTAATTAGACTAATGGTTCTGATTCAGACATTGATTTATGTCCTCTTCTATTATTTAAATTACCCTGGCCTCTCTAAATAAATCTCTACCCAGTTCCACTGATGTCACTCAAATGAGATTGGCTTCCTATAGGCACTTGGATCTTAGTTTCAGCTGTTTTCAGAAAGCAAGCTAGTTCTTTATGGAATTAAACCCAGTTCTAAAAGAGCACCAAACTGAAGCCCTATAAAAGATGAAAGAAGCAGACTGAGAAGAAAATCATGGAAAATGCTATTGCCATGTATACGAAGCTTAGGATATTATGCCATGTCCATGCTTGAGCATGGAATAAAAGGCCATACCTACAGTACGTGATGGTAAGAATTTTATAGAAAAGCCATTACTTTGCTGTTTAGAGTCCTCCTTTCATATTGAATTCCTGGATCTTTTTTTTCCTAGAAGGTAGATTATTTCATCTCTGTATTATAATAACCATAATTGGTTGGCAATTTTGAAAACTTCTGAGCATATGCAGGCCTTTGGGAAAGTATAAATTATATTTTCCAAATGTGGTGCAGCTCTAACTGTCCTAGGCTTTATACAGAAATATCCATAGCTTTTGCAAAGACTGAGTTGAAAGGGTTCCAATGAGCATGAGACACATGTGGCCACAGAAATGTTGGTAGAGTTGGTACAGTTCTCATCTGCCTAGAGAGTCATAGTTTGCCTGTGTCATTCTGTGAGCACACAGCAAAGGCCAGGAGCTGACTCAACATCTTCCTAGGTTATTTTCTCACCCACAATATGCAACCCCGATAGTTCCTCTCCAAACCAGCCATTTCTCCTCATCCAGTGTAAACTTTTAGCTACTTTTATTGTCTTTATGATATATATCATGGGGTCAAGCAATGGATAATACATGTGTGTTTTTGTTTTATTTTTTTAGTTTATTTTAGGATGTTGGATGAATTTAGGCCAATATTTGTAAAACATTAGTCTCATTAATCCTTATAAATAATTAAACTGGATTTTGATTCTGCTCTGTGCAGCCAGCCAGTTGTATCAGCCCTTTCCTTGACAGCTTCTGCTTAACATTTAAGATCTGAAATGAATTCATGCTTCTTGAAGCAGTGTAATTAATGAGACTGCAGAAATAGAACAAAGACTGACAGTGTTTAGACAAGAAAGAGAAGACCCACAGGTTTGATTAATTGGAGTGTGCCAAGGAACTGAGTAATTGCTGTTTACAAACCATATTGCAGCACATGTTAAATCAGGCCAATTGTGTACGTGTGTTATAAGCAGGTGCAGTTTAATTTTTCAGTTAAATGATAGAATTATTAGCAAAATCAAAGATATGGTAAAGTGGAATCTTAAATGATGCCTCCTTATTTCAAATTCATTAAAAAGATCAGGATTAATTCAGTACCAAGAATTGTTATATTAACAGTAGCATTATTTAACATTTTACGTGTTAAGAAAAATACAATTTCTACACAATCTACTGATGTGTAAAAATGGGAAAACACCACACAGTTGTGTTAAAATAGTTCCTAGGCAACTTGACATTTTCCTCCCATTAGCTTGAGAATAACAGATTAAGGAATGTAAAACAATAGAAAACAGAAAAGAAAACCTGTCATCTTTTGAATGACTTTGAATGAGGCTGGGTCAATAAGACATGCCATTATTTATGAACTCATCTGCTTTAGGTGGGAATGCAAAGAAATGAGATTCATGCTACCAAGGATTTCTCCAGATTTCTAACTTAGTTCTGATGTCAAACATGGTCTCATAATACTTTCAGAGCTGTTTATCATTAGTGCAAAATAACCTTACTATACATCTTAATGTGAAAAATAGTAACTGTGATCCACACATTGTGAAATTCCAATGTTTGGAAGAAACAGAACTTGTAGTTAGAATAATCCATATGTATTGTATATAACAATATTACTGAATAGCTGAAAATGATTTTTTTAAATGTAAGTTTTGTTCATATCAGTTTTATGAAATTGGACCCCTGCTATTAGAAATTACAATTTCAAGGAGATGTTGTTCAGTTTTCCTGAATTTCAGGCAATGATTTAGGAGGAAAAAGATAAATACGCCGTCAGCCCCAAAGAATCTTTTGGGTTTTTTTTTCTCTTCTCTTTTAGGACTGCCACATAGATAGTAGAAGGAGGGAAGGGAGGATAGATAGTTGCTTGGGGTTATATCATAATAACATTTTTTCCATGAGAATTAAGGACATTGCATCAACACCTGTTGAGGGAGAGCTTAAGGGTGACCTGTCAGATCACCCTGTGTGGGATTGGAGAAGGATGTTACATCTGACACTTTGGGGCAAGAAACTTTGATTCTAATAATTTGAGTGGGGAAAACATGGAAATTCAGATTTCGGTTTTCCCCAGATGTGTCTTTAATAAATATATACTTTGAGGAATACTATAGCTTTGGAGTTTTGATTATTGCAGAGATGTTACTTGGAACCCTGACATATGCATTTGGTCTTAAAATAGGACTTAATTCTAAATTGAATGGTAAAATGTTTTTTGTTACTCTTAAAACCAGATTTTTCAAATATATATCTTACTAAACCAATTGGTAAAACCAGAATATATGTGTATGTTCTTGTCCCATTATGTGGCATGTGCTAGTCAGGAAAAATAATAGAATAACAGAGTTGGGATGGGACCATGGAAGTCTTCCAGTCCAATCTCCTGTTCAATATCCTGTTCGTCCATACACCTTTTCAGACAAATGTGTGTCCAATCTCTTCTTAAAAACTTCACATAAAAGCAGTTTCATGGCAATTACAAGCAGCAGCTTATTAAAAAAAACATAGAAACTAAAGGAATAAAAGTCAAAGAAAATTCCACCTCAATATGGCACATAACTTGAGATTTTTCACTGTGTAATTCACATTTAATTGGTTGGAGGGAATAGTGTGTCATGTAACAGTCAATATATAAGAGACAGCCAATTACCAGAGAATTAAAACTCCAAATGTAATATGCAATTTTAAAGAAACGGTGAAAGGGATAAATGTACTGTTCCTCCTACTTTTAATAACACCATCTAAGATTAGTTCTTCAAACCCTGCAAAGCACCAAAACATCCTAACATATGGACCAAGTAGAAAAATATGGACTTTAGCATTGTTTCTCAAATTTACTGTGTTGGAAACCAATAAAACTTAAACAAAGATGAATCTCATTCATAAACTTTTGGGCTGTTATGTTTCAAGATAGAAACTTTTATCTGTTTTATCCTTATAATTTTGTACTTTCTGTCTATTTTCTGTTAAAATCGATGAACATTGTGGTTTTCTATATTATTAAGAAAAATGAAAACAAATGAGATGTACTGCCAGAGGAAAATCTATTAACATTCACAAGCATCATTTATTCATTATTGTTTTATTAATGCAAAACAGTTTATAGATACTTTTTAAAACATTCTTCAGAAATGTATATGATATTAATAATATCTTATTGCTTTCCATAATAGCTTGATACCCTTGAGATCAAAAGTGCCCCATTTTTCTTTTCACTATATAGCAAAATTCTAGTCTCTTACCAGCATAAATGATAAAGTAAGTATAAGGTAGAGGATCAATGAAGCTACATGAAGCTTTTGTCTTTTAGCATATGTTGGATATAATTAGAAAATAACTCAAACCTCACCCCCACCAAAAAGAAAACAAGGCAATAAACATCCTGAACTTTTCCCATATTCCTCTAATGTTTAATGTTAACAAATATCTACCTCAGTGTTTCTCAATCTTAACAACTTTAAAATGTCTGGCCTTCAACTCCCAGAATTCCCCAGCCACTGTGTTGGTCTATTATATTGTAGCCAAATGATCTAACTATATAAAATAGGTTGTTGAACATGGAATCACAGATAAATGGAAAGAAAAGTCTTCCATCTGAGTTAGACTTCTCGTGGATTTCTTTGGCAGCAATGTGGTAATGGTTCATCATTGCCTTTTTTGGGCTTTTAACTTATTCTACTAAGCTCATAATCATTTCTTGGTTTTCTCTCATTCAAGGACTAAAGAGGACTGTTTAACAGCTCATACAAGTTATTCAAGGTATTGTCACCTGTTATGAATAGGAAATAAACAAACTTGACAAAGTTAATTTGAAATAAAACAGTCCAGAAAGTCCAGATTTCATAGTACGGCTAAAAGAAAGTAGACTCCAAAATTCTACCCAACAGTAATATTTTGCAGAGAGGATTTATTTAGGGATTTTGTAGGGATGAGATGGAATTCTTCAGTTTGGAAGGTCTTATTTTAATGTACTTAAGATGTTATCTTATCCTCTCATTTTTGTCTAAAATATAATTTGCATAAAATTATTTAAAATAGATATTAGAGGTCAAAAGTAGATAAGTTCAGCCTTGTTACTTGCTTTTTTTTTTCTTTTTACTTCCCTAAGGTTCAGATACTCAGATTCAAATTCTAAATAGGGAAGGGAACAAATATATCTCTAAAATTAAGATACAACTTTTTATTTAACACCAAAAGTTAATTTATAATTTGCTTTCATATATGAATTGTAGCATATATAGTATGTATAGGAGAGAGTCCTATACATTGTGAAATCTGGTCAAGGGACTACTGAACAATTGTTAGACTGAATGTATCCAATATAGCAAAATCAGTGGTGGAATTCAATTTTTTTTACTACCGGTTCTGGGGGCATGGCTTGGTGGGCATGGCTGGGGGGTCATGTGACTGGGTGGGCAATTTCTGTAAGCAGGGCAATAAAGATTAGGCTAGAAACAACACCAGAATGTTTCTTTCCTGCCTTCCTTACAGGATTAACCCTGCAAAGTGGAAAAAAAAACAAAAGGAGATTTCTTTTAACTTTGCTTATAAAATTTACTACCAGTTCTAGCAAACCTGCTAGAACCTGCTGAATTTCACCTCTGAGCAAAATATTTTTTTTCTAGGTCTGGCAGTGTGGTGGTAGCGTTGAAGTCCTACCTTGTTCTAGGATTGCCCATATTGAACGAGCCCATAAGCCATATACAGAAGATCTAACTTCTCATGTCCGAAGAAATGCATTAAGAGTGGCTGAAGTTTGGATGGACGAATTCAAAAGCCATGTTTACATGGCATGGAATATTCCTCAGGAGGTATGACCATAAAGCCTGATACTACAAAACAATATCATTTCAATTTCATAAATTTTTTCAAGAATCTGTCTTGTGAAACCAAGTGATAAGTAATAATCACTATTGTTAAATTAAAAAGTCTACCAAAAGAAACATATAAGCCAAAGACAACACATTCATAAAAGAATTATCAGTTAAAAATAGTCATTTTACAATTGTAGTAGGACTGCAATTATATTTAATTATTTCAGCAACATTTTAGTACAGGAACCAGATTAGGATAATTGTATCATAAAGATGTGATAAAATAGCCTTCATCTGGTTCAGCAATGAATGTTCATCACTTGATTTGTGTCACCTGAAACTTTGCTCAGTTGTACTTCTAACTGATTTTGATAGGACTAGTTTTCTTCAGGAACAATACTCAGAAGATAATCAATATTGGCTGAACGTTAAAAATCAATTTTAGTCATCAATTAATCCATAGCAGTATATCAAGATCATAGAGAGAAAAATTGAGAGTATTGAAATAAAAGAACTGACCTGAATTGTACTATATGACTGAGTTGTGTGGGAAAATCCCCCCATCCTGTTTTATTTGGAGAATAAAAGGCAGACGCGAGGCTTCATTGTGAAATCAGCTCTTTTATTGCAAAGGAAACTCAGTCAAGAACAAGAATAGTTTAAATTGACAGCTATTTATACTATGTACAAATGCGCGCTTTAACCAATCAGAGAGCAGGATTCTCCCGCTCTCTGATTCCCAGCGCCAGACTTGGTGTCTACAGTATACCATATATGGGTATAGAACACCCCTCCCTCCTTAGATGAGTTTTATCCAATCAGTCAGTAACGTAATCACGCAGATAGCCAGGGCGTTGCCTGGTCCTACTTGACCTGCGCAATTCAGTTCTTTCTTTGGCAGCGACCTGTACAGGCAGGTCTGCTGCCTAGTCTGGCCGTGCCCCTGGAATGGGCATGGTCTCCGTTCTGGGCGTGGCTGGGCCCAACGCATCTGAGACATCGTTGGAACACTCCGCCCCTTCAGATAAGTTCTCAAGTTCTTTTTCTTTGATTGGTTCTTCTCCTTGGGTTTCATCCACATCCAGTTCTACTCTGTTTCTCACCTGGTCCCAATGCCTCTTCCAAATTTGGCCATTTGGAACCAGCAATCTGTAAGAACGGGGGCCAGTAACAGCGGTTATTTCCCCGGTAGCCAAAGAGGTCCTTCCCCGTAATTTCTAGTAAAAACTTTGTCCCCAATCTTAAACTCTCTATTCTTTTTATTTTGTTCGTCAATTTTTTCTTGAATGTAATCCGGGTGTATCCTATCTAATTTGTTGCGTAGCTTACGGCCCATTAACAATTCGGCTGGGCTCTTTCTCGTGGTGGTGCTTGGTGTTATATGTTGAATTAATAAAAATTCATCAATTCTGTTTTGCCACACACACACCCCAAATTCATGCGCTTAAGTGCCTCTTTGGCTAACTTCACAAATATTTCCGCTTGACCATTGCTTTGGGCGTGATAAGGGGCGACCAGGGCGTGTCTGATTCCTTGGTCAGCAAGGAACATTTCGAATATGTTATTTGTGAATTGTGGGCCATTATCGGACACCAGAACGTCTGGTAGTCCGTGGGTGACGAACACCCGTTTTAAGGCCCGAATGATGGCTTCAGCTGTTGTTTTCATTTTTACAATCTCTAGCCATTTCAAGAAAGCATCAACAATAATTAAGAACATTTGTCCTTGCATCAGACCTGTGTAATTGATATGAATCCTAGACCAGGGCCCCCTGGGCTTTTCCCATTCCCTATAAGGTGCTATGGGAGGATTTGGTCTAGATTCTTGGCATGGAGAACACACGGCCACCCACTTTTCAATGGCCTTGTCCATCTTTGGCCACCACATGTAACTTCTAGCCAATGCCTTCATCTTTACAATGCCCGGGTGCCCTTCATGTAACACTTTCAATAACTTTTCCCTTAGTACATTCGGAATGATTACTCGATCCCCCCATAAAATACAACCCTTAAGTAATGACAGCTCTTTTCGCCTTGTCCAATAAAGCCGAAATTCCTCTTTCACCGGTGTTGCCGGCCACCCCCTTCCAACCCAGCAAGAAACTTGCACTAAAGTCTTGTCTCTGGATGTCGCCTTTGCGATGTCTGATGCTGCAATCAGTCCCGGGGCGAGTTGGTCAATGCAGAATACAGTGCTGGCAGGGGATGGGTCTTCGACAGGGTTGGGCAAGGGGCAGCGACTAAGGGCATCAGCGTGGGAGATCGCCTTTCCAGGACAATGTTGGAGTGTATAGTTATAGGCAGCCAGGAATAAAGTCCAACAAGTAAAACGAGGTGACAAAATGGGGGTGGTAGGTTTGTCTCCCGCTAGGATTCCCAAAAGAAGTTTGTGGTCCATAATTAGTATAAAATGTCTGCCATATAAATATTCATGGAATCTTTTTACTCCAGTGACCAGGGCCAATGCTTCTTTATCAATTTTACTATAATTTTGCTCAGCGGGAGACAAAGTCCTGGAGTAGTAGGCAATAGGGGCCTCTCTACCATTTGGGAACATGTGATTGAGAACTGCCCCATAATCACTCCATAAGGTGATGCATCACAGGCCAATGTAACGGGAAGGGATGCATTATATTGTACGAGAATTTGATTAGAGAGTAATAATTGTTTGCAGCCTGAAAGGCAGTTCGTTCTTTCTTTCCCCAATTCCATGTGATTTTTTTTACCAAGTAGTCTATGTAATGGTTCAGCAACTGACACTTTGTGCAGCAGAAATGCACTATAGAAATTTAATAGCCACAGAAACGCTTGTAATTCAGTTTGATTTTTTGGTTCTGGGGCTTTCTGGATAGCCTCTGTATTTGATTTAGTGGGGTGAATGCCTTGGCCATCTATTAAATAGCCCAAAAACTCAACTTTTCTTTTTCCAATTTGGCATTTGTCTCTTTTAAGATGGAGCCCTGATTCTTGTAATTTTGAAAAAACTTTTCGTAGCCTTTGCGTTAATTCCTCCTTTGAAGAGGCTGATATCAATATATCGTTAAAATAGGGCACCACCCCAGGTAACTCAGTCAATAATTGCTCCATCAAACTTTGAAACAGGCCTGGGGCCACACTAATGCCAAATTGAAGTCGGGTACACTTAAATGCACCCCTATGGGTTACAATAGTTTGAGCCTCTGCAGTTTTTGGAGAGACTGGGAGCTGCTTGTAGACCTGTGCTAAGTCTAACTTAGCAAACAAATTTCCTTCTCCTAATTGATGCAACAGGTGCTGAACCACGGGGACAGGATAAGCGCTCTGTTGCATCGCCTTATTAATTGTTGATTTAAAATCCCCACATAATCTCACAGAGCTGTCTGGTTTTACTCGGGGTTTCCCAGGTTGCGTCTTCCACAGGTTCTAATATTCCCTGACTCAATAGCTTATCAATTTGCTCGTCCACCTTGCTTTTAAGAGCAAAGGGGACTCTCCTGGGCTTAAGCCTGATAGGGGTAACTTTTGGGTCCAAATTAAAAGAAATAGGTTTTCCATTATACTTGCCCAACCCGTCGACGAAGAGCTCAGCAAATTCTTCCAGCAGCTCCTGGAACTCTCCCGTTGACGTGGCTGGGCTAATTCGGTTAACCTCTTCGATATGCAGACCCAGGGCCTGGAACCATTCTAGTCCCAGCAGGCAAGGCAGGTTTCCTTCCACCACCGTCAGCTCTAGTGGGCCATTGAATGTTTTGAATGTCACTGGTATGGTTTGTTGGCCCAGCACAGGAATTCTTTGCCCCTGATAGTCACTGATTATCGATGCTTGTCACTTTAATTGTTTCTTTCGTGTTTGGGGCATGAGTTGTCGTAGTTTGTTCCAGGAGATGATGGTTAGAGCCGATCCTGTGTCCACTTCCATTTGACACAGTTTCCCATCTATTTGGACAATCACTTTAATTTTTTGAGCGTTTTTCTTACGATTGAGGCAAACTCGGATATGATTTGTCTTGTGCTTCGCGTGTCCGCGGCTGAAGTTTTTTGAAAAGTCTCTTTCCGTTTCTCTGCTTTTCCAGGGCAGTTTGTCTGCCCACGCTGTTGGCATGCTAGCGCGGCAAACTCTGGCTAAGTGTCCTCTTTTCCCACACCGCCTGCAATCAATGTCTTTGAAGCGGCATTCTACACCTGGGTGTCTTCCCCCACATCTTAGGCACATATTTTCTCTTCACTGCTTGGTCGATTGTTTGCCTTAGTAATAAACTCCACCATCTTCATTTGAGTCACTGTCACTTTCTTCACTGACTTTATGTTTCTTGCCCTTTTTCTGAATTGGTGGGCTTCTGCTGGAACTTGTCTTTTGCGGCTGTTTGATTGAAGCTGATGACTTTTTTGCGCATTCGGTGGCTCTCGCTATTCCGACGGCTATTTTCCAAGTTAATTCAGGCTTAGCCAACAACTTTTGCTGGAGGAGTGGGTCCCTCACGCCACATACTAACTGGTCCATTAGTCGTTCCTCCAGATCGTTGAACTCGCATTTCTGAGCGTCCATTCTTAATTCTGCAATGTAATCATTGACAGATTCATTCTTGTTTTGGTTTCTTTGGTTGAATTTATGTTGGAGCACTGTTCGAGATGGAGTCGATTCGAAATGTTCTTTCAGGACTTTCTGCAGCTCTGCCCAGGACATCGTTTCCAGCGACTGTGGTGCTACCAGCCCTTTCGCTAGTCGAAGTGTTCTTTGGCCGCAGTAGTCGATGAGAAGAGCCCGTTTCTTTTCCTCACTAGCTCTCTCTAAGTCGTTCGCTACCAGGTAGCTCCTGAAGCGAATCATGAATACCTCCCATTCTTCTGAATTGGGATCAAACGGTGCAGGCGGAGCGTGTGTTGCCATCTCCGGGAACTTGCTGAGTTTTCCTGGTCGAATATCTTCGGATTTTCCTAGGATCCCACCTTCATCGCCAGTGTTTTATTTGGAGAATAAAAGGCAGACGCGAGGCTTCGTTGTGAAATCAGCTCTTTTATTGCAAAAGAAACTCAGTCAAGAACAAGAACAGTTTAAATTGACAGCTATTTATACTATGTACAAACGCGCGCTTTAACCAATCAGAGAGCAGGATTCTCCCGTTCTCTGATTCCCAGCGCCAGACTTGGTGTCTACAGTATACCATATATGGGTATAGAACACATCCCACTTTTAGCGATAGCAACAGCACATAGACATAGCACTTCACAGTGCTTTACAACCCTCTCTAAGCAGTTTACAGCTTGCATCATGTAGCAGAAGATAATATTCTAATAAAACATAAGAAAGAAATCTATTTAAGTTCAAGACATTTCTTATTTCATTGTAAGCCTTTCCTTCACTTCCATGAAAACAAAAGAGGTGTTTTTCTGCTTCAGACTTCACTTTGTGATGAAATCCTGTAAAATATTTATTACAATATGCTTTGAAATACATTTTTATTCCTCCCACCCAAAAAATGCACTAAAATCGACCCTTTATGAGCCTTCATTCAATCCAAAAGTAGCCTTACCACAAAACAGAGTCAAGCACTTTTCTTCCATCTGTTGCCCCTTTCCTTCATCCATTCTTATCACCTGTGCTGTTGAGGTACCATCAACACTGGATCCATATGAATATTTCTGAGTGACAGCAATGTTTTACAGTTCACTTTAAAAAGTGTGATCTCTTTCCTAAGAGTAACAAAAGCTGTATTTCATTTATTCTGGAATGTGTGAGTGTATTTCATTTATTCTGGGATGTGAGGACATAATCATTTATATACCATATACAAAATTTGGGTTCCTATTAAAAACTGTTTTGCTTCTGAATTTCTGTGTAGGCTCTCAAAAACTCTACAGTTTCTACAGGTTGTAATGAGATAGTTAAATGATTTCAATTTACAGGGTTTTTATGGAACATGGCTGACTTAAACTCCAGGAATCTATGTTAGCAGCAGTAAAGGTTAGCTATAAAAATATAATAAAAAGTTAAACAATCTTTGCAAATGCTTCTAATGAAAAGGCCATCAAAATGTTTATATTCATATGTGGAGAAAAAAAGATGGTATAAAGCCACACTTCAGCTTCGGCAAACTAGTAATGTCTGGAAAATGTTATTGATCTTGTTGATGGAAATGTTTTCCAGACCATCTTGCTATTAGATTTCAATTGTTCTGGAATCTGGAAATTGTCTTTTCAGAAATGATAATTGAAGAACTGATTAAAAATCCTTCAAAACCTGTGGGAATTTTTTTCTTGATCTCTTATAATTGTATTTAGCAATGAATTTAAGGACCATTATCAGTGAGCTGCTGGCAGTATTACTTAGCCTGATGAGGAATTTGGTGGGTGGGGGTGTGGATGGGGATTGTTATGTGGGTGTGGGTGTTGGGCCTGGTCTCTGGATGTTATGTGAATTTAGGTGTGTGTGTGTTTGTGTGTGTGTATTAGCCAATTGTTTATTCTGCTGGTATTTTAAAAATTCAGGGA
>JAEANM010020794.1:0-12015 GCA_017656035.1 Myanophis thanlyinensis
AGAATTCTTTATTGGCCGAGTGTGATTGGACACACAAGGAATTTGTCTTTGGTGCATATGCTCTCAGTGTACATAAAAGGAAATCATACATTCATTAGGAAGATACTTTGGATTTTTATTCCAAAAATTCAGAAATACAATTTTTCTGAAAATTCTGAAAACACAAGAAAGAAAAATAATCAAACTAAGTTTGTCTAACAACTCCTTTAGTATGATCTGAATTCTAGAAATTATGTAGTGTTTATTGCAATGATAGTGGTGAAGGAGAGAGGGGAAATTAAAATGCTTTTGTTTGAATGCCCTTGTTTCTTTTATTATTTAATTATATTTTTACCATTAATGCAATAAATAAATGACACTTTACCATTTAACATAATAAATAAATGGCAATTAGTTGGCAAAATATATTGCTATTTCACCCCATTAAATATAGTTTTATATTTAATTTGTTATGCAGCTTAAATTTTATAACCATCCCAAGTCTCTTGATTTGGTGGCCTATAAATCTAAATAATCATACATTACATTGCATCTCTGATGTCAGAATATAATCATAAAGACCTTTTGTGGCTAAAGCTGAACAATCATATTGTTGAATGACAAAGTGACTGATCAGTTTTCATTAGTTAAAAATTTATGTAAAAAAAGAGTATGCCTAAGATAAGATAAGTTTGGACAAAGAAAATTCAACAGATAAGCCACACATGTTTTTATTTTATTTAGATATTATTACAAGCTCAATGGATGAGTTAGGGTTAGGGTTATAATATACCAAACATGATGCCAAAGATTTATACAGATAGTCCTCAAGTTACAACCAGTCCCTTAGCAACTGTTTATAGTACAATCTGTGATGAAATTCATCAGGTTCTAGCAGGTTTGCTAGAACCGGTAGTACATTTTCTAAGCAGTTTGGAGAACCGGTTGTTAGAAGAAATCTTTTGTTTTTCCACTTTACAGGTTTAATCCTGTAAGGAAAGCAGGAAAAAACATTCTGGTGTTGTTTCTAGCCTAATCTTTATTGCCCTGCTTACAGAAACTTCCCACCCAGTCACATCCCCCAGCCATGCCCACAAAGCCAAGCCCTCAGAACCAGTAGTAAAAAAAAATTGAATTCCACCACTGCTAGACAACCACTTGTCTGAAATTGTATATCTCCTGCTTGAGCAGGAGGTTGGACTAGATGATAAAATAGGGATATTCTGGAGAGAGAGAAATCCCTGATGATGGGATCCAGCATGAGCCTGAAAACTTGGAAGAATAAATCTTTGGTCCTGACTCAGTTTGGGTCCTGCAAGACAGGAATATATTACAGTAGTTGTAAAAGGAAAAAAGAAGTCATCACCAGAAAGGTTCAGAACCTTATAGAAAATTAGAGCAATGAAAAATGCCAGGATATGACTCAATTTGATTACTTCAAAATACCTGAATAACAGAGTTTGCATATTATCAAAACAGACAGTATTCACAATGTCAGTATGAGGTGAATGTTTCCTACATTAATCATTTAAATGAACACTTCTTCAAAATCATATAATAAACACAGTGAAGCCACAAACTTAGAAGTCAATCAAATCTGACTATTTAATGCCATTACTGAACTCAAAACTATTGAAGTGAAGACAATACTTCCTTTATAGGTGGGTGCTTCTGAAGTGATTACTAAGGAAAAAAATATGACAGAATAGTCATGACTCTACTGCTCTTAAAATACTTTCTGGAACGATATGCTGGAGATTAAGGAAATATTTCTTTGATTTTTTTTTAAAATGGTGGTGAGCAAGTATCCTAAATCTTAGTAGACATTTGTAAAATTAATGTATACAATGAAAAAGGAGAAGTAAGGATAAAAAGAATAATAATCTTAATAAGACAACACTAATGTTACGTCAACTAGACATTTGCTACAAGTATTTTTACCCCAGTGGTTGCTACAATGTCTTTCCCATTCATTTCATAAGCTGGTTGTGCTGGCACAGAACTAACTAACTAACTTCCCCACAGAACTGAAGGTGTTCCAACTGGTTCCATGATGTTGATTAGGCCCGGAACTGTTCCACAGGTTTGTTTTGCCGCAATATGCTAATGCTGCACTCCATCATATAAGTGTTTCTGTGTAATATCATTGTCATCATCAGTCATGAGGGCCCTGGAGTTTTGCATGGTTCCCAGATCTCCAGAGGTATGATGTTGGAAGTTCTTTTCTGGTTTGTATTGGCTCTTGTGATCCTTGTGGGCATCCGTGGGCAGGAGAGAGATTGAAAGAGTTATTCCCTTTGATCCAAAATCAATACCTTTTTAAGAAGAAATGAAAATGACTGCAAGAAGCCACTAACCATCTTTTCCACCAAGCTGGGCAGCTTCGAAAAAGCCTTCCACTGCTGTTTCCTTTGAAGTCCCACTTCCTTAGTTCTGAGGGATCCAGAATGCAAAAAGCCCACCCACATTTCTTCTGCTGTGTGCTCCTTAGGCCTGAATAGAGTGGCTCAGGAGAATGCCTGGGCTGCTGTGAGGATGTGGGTGGGCCACACAACATCTTTCAGATCCTGGAAGTATGAATTCATAAGGCAGCCAAGATGGTTCACAACACAGCCTGTTCTCAGTGAAAGTGGGCTTGTTGAACGTTTCCTGTTTGAATTTTGGCTGTAGAAAAGAAAAAAAATAGCATGTTTATGTGGGTGTATATGGTTTTTTTGGGGGGAGGGGGGAATAAAATATATTTTGTTAGCTTGAATAGAGTTTTCCTCAGCTTTTCCAAATCAATGAGAAACAGATCAGCAATGCCTCCATTTCCTTTTTTTTTTTTAGCAAATTATGAATGGATTCAAAGAGAAACTAAGCCAATGAAGGTGGTCCAGCTGACCTTTACACTTCAAATGTGCTATATTTTGACTTCTACAACAACACATTAAACAGAATATATCATAATGAAGAGCTTAATACAAATGCCAAACAAATTCAGAACTTGGTCTGCAGATGTCTTTCTGGAAACCAGAACTTCTCTAAATAAGCTGAATTGAAAGAACAATTTGCTGTATATAATGTAATAACTTTCTTTAAAAGCTTGAATCTTTAGAGCCTGCCCTCTCCCCCAACAAAAAACCCCACTTGAATCTGCTGTATTTCAACATAAAGGAAGAAGCTGTTGGACATTTTCATCTTCAACCTGGTGTACTGCTCGCATTGCTTTCGTTGTGCTCAAAGTGAAATAGATGCAGATATATTACTTAAACATTTTAACCTCATTAAGATGTTTCAAGTGGATTAGAGGCTTCTATGTTCACTTCATTCTCACTTACAACCCCATGAGGTAGATTACAATGAGCATTTCTGGGTTCAAATCTCTCAATGAAGATTCAAATCTGAATTTTATGAGTCTTGGTCTGATCTCTTAATCATTTCTGCATACTGAAAGCCTAGCATATGATTCTCAGCATCCCCATGCAGAAGAGAACATGGCCCTATCTGAGTTGATAGGTTCTTCTCTCAGAATAAACAACACTGATTTAGATAGACCAATATCTTGGTTGGTAAATGGCACATTTCCATATTTTGTTCTCATTATCGTTGATTATTCCATAGCTCAGAGAAGACTTGAGCTGTAGCAGTGTTTTCTTTGACTGAGAATGTTTCTTGACCCTGTTGTAGCCTTTGCCTTGGTACACGTAGCCTTCTGGCATAAGAGACAGGGCAAAGGGAAGAGAGTGAGAGTGAATCTTCAGATGTAAATTCTGGTTCTTCCACCAGCAACTAGAGGGAACAGTGAGTTAATTAAGCAACCACTCCTATAGTTTTTTAGTCATCTAATGCATAGTGCCAGTGTTTATAATGGGGACTTCCTGCTGTAGGGTTGGCATTGGCAGCTTCCTAACTAAAATCTTCTCAAATTAGTGAAGACTGAACTGGTCATTGCAATTCTCTCCCCCTCCCATCCCATTTCCTGTCCATTTTTGGCATAGCATTTAATTGATATTTTTGTTTGGATCTGGGAGAGAAGAAGGGATGAGAGGTTTTGTCTTTCAGGCTCTCTTTAAACTGAGCAAGTGGGATTAAATGATCCAAGCACTTAATAGGTTGAACTGTTATAAAGGCCAGCTCGCCTTGCGGGCGCAGAGATATGACTGGTTGAATTTCACAGCTCATATGTTTCCCTGAATGAGCTTGACAGTAAGATCTCCTACACCCAAGCTGAGCAGCTCCTGCTTGCCAAATGAGTGTTCCTTAAGCTGGGAGTAAAAGAATGAACAGGGTGTGCCATTTCTGGGGAGTAAATCCTCTTGATCTCTGTGGGACTTACTTTTGATTATACAAGCATCAAATTAAGCTAGTTCCTTAACAAAACCCAGCAAGATTACAGTTTAGAAACAAAGCCTATGTCAATGTTTGTATCCTAAAGCAAGTGGAAAGATAGCCTTACTATGTCTCTTAGTAGGCTTGCAACTATGGAGAGTGACATGAGAAGTCTCAGTGAGCACAATGTGCCTCCTATTTAGCAGTACTGAAGCATAAACCAACAATACTTTCTGTGTTCCCATGTAAAATATTGTGCTTGGAAAAGTCAGATTCAAACCCCTGCACAGAACTGATGTATATTGCATTAAGGATGTCCTTAGATCAGCTGTTCTACTTCTCTCTTTAATCTATTTTACTAGTTTCACCCACAACAATTCTTGTTATTCTTAGTGTTGCTGCAGAATGGAAATGGCATCCTATTACATGATTAAATGACATCATTATCTATGAAAAGGGTGTGATAGAACTGATAGTGCACCCTGTTCTTTGTGGTAAAGGGTACAACACCAATTGTGTTGACTGGTTTCCCCTCTGCCCATCATTCTTCCTATCTTATTCCAACTTAATACAGAAGTGGGTACTGCATACTCACCCACTTCTGTATTAAGTTGGAATAAGATAGGAAGAATGATGGACAGAGGGCAAAGGGGTCACCCAATTTTGAACAGTCCACATTTGGTGACAAAATGGCCATTTTTCAGCAGTTCAATGTTCTCTCTGTTCCTCTCTTTTCCCAACTTCAGGTTCTGAATGAAAATGGGAGATCCCTGGAAGGAAAACCAACTTCTTTTCTACCTTGAAAATACCAAAATCAAATTCTTGCTGTTTTTCTCTTATTTTGCTGTTCTTCCCAAAATCAAACAATTATTGCATATACTGTATAAAACTTTACAGGTAGCCCTCAACTATGATCACAATTGAGACAAGAACTTCCATCAATAAATGGTTGATAAGCAAGTCCTGTCTGATTTTACAATTTCTTTTTCACTGTGGTCATTGAGCAAATTCTACAATTGCTAAGGAAATCTGCTTCCTTCATTGACTTTGTTTGACAGAAGCCCCTTGGTGAAATGGTGATCATGTGACACCCCCCCCCCCCAGGGTGTTGTAATCATTGTAAATACATGCAAGTTGCCTATGGCTCAAATTTTGATCATGTGAAATACTGTGACAGATGCAAGTGTAAGGACCAGTCATAAGTTACTTTTTTCCCATATCTGACTTAATTTTGAACAGTCCTTAAACAAATGGCTGTAAGTTAAGGATTTCTGTATTTCTCTTCCTCTTTCTCAATCACATAAAATCTATTTATTCATTTTGCCTCATTTTGCAATCCTTAGCAGGGGCATTGATACCTTTCAACTTAAGCTAAATAAATTTAATCAACAACCTCTTAACATCCGCTTTTGTGAAAATCATAATTGTATCTGTGTCAAGTGTGCATTTGAAGAGGGTGCTGGCATAGAACATATCTTGTTGCTCTTTGTCATCTGTTTTACTAATGATGGTGGGTTGGTTGAAGAAGCATTTTTGCTCAAATGCACATGAAAGAATGTGTAATAGGAGAAACTTCATCGTCTATTGAAATGCCCTCAAATATCATAAGCCCAGCAATGTTTGTTATTCAAAGGAAAAGCTTCTTCCCAACCCACATCTTTTAATGTTTGTTCCTTGCCACCTTATACAAGTGCAGACCTGTGTATTGTCTTCTTGACTAATGATTCTTTCACTGTCTTTTGTGCCCAGGTACTGTACAAGGGAGATGAAATGGAGTGTGAGAAATCCCTCAGAATCTCCTGGTTGCTTTATTTTATGGTAGTTAAACTGAATTGACTTATATTGTACCAAGCAGTTATTCTGCATTTTTGTTAGATTATTCTTCAATTTGATGAATAATATCTTTTCCCCCAAAGGCGGGAGGGCAGATAGCAAATTAGGTGCTAATCATTTCTACAAATTAGCTGAGAATTAAATACATGCATTTCCCAGAATGTTTACAGTGTAACTAAATTTTGGGGGAAAGACAGGTTTCAGTATCTTATCTGAATTAATCTGCTTTAACATGTAAGCAATTGATCTTACTTTTCCCATCTTTTTCTCAGTAACTAGTATTTATTTCTCTGCTTGTATTATAGCCTCTATTTTTTTAAAAAAGAGAAAATGTGAGAAAGTATATAAAGTGTTTCCTAATCTACATTTGTGAATACAGTTGCAAGTTGTTGAATGAATCAATGGATACCACCAATACAATTAATATACCAATGTACCAGTCATACAATGGGTAAAATACTGTAGAAGTCCTAACTAATTTCCTGCTACATGGAATGTATCCAAGAGTTCCATCTCAAATGGCAGATGCATACTACTCTTTATTACCCTTCTGCCCAGCCTCTAACTCAAAAAATGGAAATAGCTAGCTGTTGGTAATCTTCTTCACCTTCTTCCTTAAATAGCAGTCCTTGGCATTGTCATGCTTTCTGACTGGTAATGCACTGTGATTGATATTACAGACTGTCCAAAGTGGAGAATAATATGCATCTTCTAGCAGGCATGCTCTTTTCACAGAAGCATATGCAATTCAATTGACTAGCTGTCAGGATGAGGGGAAATGATACCTCTTGATACTTCCCATAAGTCAGGAAATACAATGTAGTCATTAAGCTCTTTTAGCATATAGTAGATGTTTCACTCTCATAAAGTCAGGTAACATTGAAATTACTTCCCTAGTCATCTACTAATAAAAATCATTATGTGTGTATTGGATGCATGTAGATGTATTCATAATTGTGGAAAATCTCTCTCTCTCTCTCTCTTTCTCACCCTCCCTATGTCCCTCCCTCTCTCTCCATCTCTCCACCTCTCCTTCTCCCTTCCTCTCTTTCCCTCTCTGAAATTATAATGCCTGACAGGCAGCTCAAAATACAAATAAGTTACTTGGTTCTAACACTGAGGTAATATTTCCAGTTTGACCTATTTTGGTCATCATGAAAGCAAAGTGGTCCATGTAGAAATTTAGCAAGAGTCTATGACATTCTAAAATATTTGATTCAGGAGTGTGGAGACATATAGTTCAGGCAAACGGTATTAAAACTGTCAGTGAATTTTGTTATATGACATGGTTGTTTTGCTTGGAGTTATCACATCACTATGAAATCATCCACAACTTGATCTGAGGGAACCTGTCCCCCCAAAATTATTATCTTAGACTTTTTAATAAATCTGCTTTTCAATAACTTATTATTTTTCAGGGCAGAAATCATTATTGGAAACAGAAATATACATTAAACATCCAAACGGAGACACAATTTGAATTCTTTTCAACTTGGAGTTTAAATCACAGTTTTTAATTGCTGATGAAAGTCGTATTGCTGGTAAAAATTGTGCTCTTCACATTTTGTTTGCAGCAACAGCAGTAACAATGACAACAACAATAATTGGGTGAGATCATGCATTACCATGTAATGAAGTATCCTCAGTATGCTGATGATACTCAGTTAGATATATCCACCTTTGGTGAGATGTGTGAATGACTTTGAGGGGTGTGGGAAAGAGATGCTCCCTAGAGAATGATCAACAAGAGAGGGAGGCGCCTCCAGTGGCTTAACATTCAAAGAAAGAAAGCTAATAACAGTTTCCTCCAGTGGGTCAGGCTGTTAAAAGCGACAGTAGGAGATTTGTACTTTGAGACTTGGATGTTTCTGTTAAGGCAGCCTTATAATAAAGTAGAATGAGCTCATCTTATCTGTTTTTGGTCTGGTTTACCTGGGAGGGATGCCACCATCACCCCTGGCAAATTAAATGATGTAATTGACATCTTGTCATGGCTAGAAGGAGCTTTTTCATGTCACTTGTGTGTCACTCTAGCATGAAGCTTTACTCATATTTATTCATGTTCTGGTCACCTCCAGAATGAATAACAGTAACATGCTATATCTTAGGATATCATTGAAAAGGAAGTTTCATCTGGTACATAATATTGCTGTGCAAACAGTTATGGAGATGTTAAATGCATGCAAAAATGAGTACATATATATTGTACTGCAAATAATATATAACAGAAAAGTTATGTAGAAAAATGAACATTTTTGGAATTATGAACTTTTTTGTAGCTAGTTTCTGGGCACTATAAACTGATGTGAAAACAATGTGTAATGAATAGAAACAACAACTGAGCAAACCAACACTGACAGATTCATTCATCCCTAATGGAGGTCAATCACAATGAAGGCTGTGCTTTCTTACCTCATTCTACATCATGAGCAGCAAGTTATGACTCACATCCCACAGGCAATATTTTTGCACTGCGTGGAGACTTCCACCTCAAGAACATGCTACTGATATTCAATGGAAAAATTACTGATTTATAACATGTCACCATTTGGGCTTAATGTGAAATAGCTGCATTATGTCTTAACATACTTATATCGTTAAAAATAAGAAAGTTAGTTTCATGTTGTGAATCAATAAAGCATTAATTCAATTTTATGTAAACCTGCAGTTCAGAATTGATTTCAGAATCACTTTAATTTAATTATATTATATCTGATTTCAGCAGATTACATCTGATTTCATAAAAGTGACTATGTAAATACCCGGAAGTTTGCTGAATCTTTGAATTGATTCAAAAGTACTTCATCTGTTAATACCTTGAATGAATTGATTTATTCATTTCAAAGAAGTGATTTGATTGAGTACTCCCTGAATCTTTGAACTGTACATTTAATATGAACTCCTGATACTAGAAATTAGAGGAGGGAAACAGCAACTGTTAATCGCTGAGACCCTGGGATGCTATTGACTTTGCTTCCTTTTGCAACCCTTCCCTCCTAGAGGGCCACAGACAATCTCCATCTTTATATTATCATGAGAGAAGTATAGTGAAGTTGTGGAAGGATTTCTGACTAGTTCAAGAGCAAATTATTATATTTTATTTAGGTGTTTATTATATAACATATGCAAGTAATGATTTACCTCTCTGTTATGTCTTCCTGTATCTTCCTTATATCTATGCAGAAAACTAGCACTGTGCTGCAAATTTCTTTGTGTACAACTTCCCAACAAAGAAAACAATGCCTGCAGGTTGCATCCAATGGCATACTCAAGTCAAGGGACAGGTCAGATCTTTGCTCTTTTATTGAATGTAGAAAATAATTTATGTATAATAACAGATTTATGGCTTTTAAAAAAAATATTAGTGATTGTGGGAGGAAAATTAATTATTGGATATAAATGTAGTCTCCTGAAAGTCTGCAAGAAAATCTGTTTATTTTGGCTCCTTTTAATTTTATTCTTATGTGTATACACATGCCTTATCTGCATTTTTCTTGGAAATGAAATGCACAAGTTCAAAACATCCTAATTTAGTAACTGATTTAGTGAGTCAGATGAATGATATATCCACTTCATCTTGTCTATTCCAGTTACCAGTTCTGGGAGCATTTGAGGGTTGTTGCTAGTCTACAGGAAATATAAAACAGCACCGACTTTGAAGATATTTTCTTCTTCATCACTGGTTTATTTAGGGTCATGTTTGATAAGTAAATTTATGTCTTGGCTATTTTAGAATGCTGTTTATCATATTCCATTTGTCTTAGCCAAAATTTGTAAATTGTCTTGGTATTTGGGAACATAAAGATTTTTTCCCCAAGAGATAATATATCATCCTTCTTTAATTTGTGTCATCCAGATGACTTGTACTACCTCGCTGCCATGTTGCTTGAAAATTGGGAAGTTTCAATGCATCTGAATGGTGCTAAGTTAGGGAAAAACTCCATGTACCAATGCAATTTAGTGTATTAAGCCTAGCCACACGTTTGTTCTGAAACAACAAATGTTTTTGTTGTGAAAAAAGTGAATATCAAAGCAAGTGACTCTTCTATTCCATTCTACTAGATTGATTCTTGGTGACCTAGAGTTTTTTTTAAAAAGACAAATTCTCCAAAGTTTCTCCAATGAAAATACCTTGTAATAATGCTAATCATTATTACCCTTTGTAAGATTTTTATTTATTCAATTCTTATTTATTTCAATTTTTTATTTTTATTTATATGCTGCTCAACTTCTCAAAAAAGCAACTTTGGAAGACAATATTTTTTTTTAACTCAGAGGTGAAATTAAATAGGTTCTAGCCTATTCACTAAGCAGTTCTAAGCAGTTTGAAGAACCAGTTGTCAGAAGAAATCTTTTGGGTTTTTTTCCCACTTTACAGGATTAATTCTGTAAGGAAGATAGAAAAAAACATTCTGGTGTTATTTCTAGCCTACTCTTTATTTCCTTGCTTACAGAAATTGCCCACCCAGACACATGACCCCCTCAGCCACACCCACCAAGTCATGCCAACAGAACTGGTATTAAAAAAAATTGAATTACTGCATGATTTTAACTCTTCAAGGTCTATGGAGATTCTCATTTATTCAGGTCATAGTGGTCTCAAAGGTACTTTTTCAAAAGGCAACTAGGCTGTTTTTGCTTGAGGAAGAAGGACAGTCACAATTGATGAAGCTTGTTGCATGAGAAGCAAAACTTGATCCTCTTCCTCTCCTTCTCCTTCTTTTTCTCCCCCTCCTCCATCTCATTGAAAAACAAGTCCAGTTGCCTTTTGAAAAAGTACCTTTGAGACCACTCTGAAAAAAAATTAAAGAAATCATAATAGAACAGCTAAGCTGGGGTATCTGAAAATCCACTTCTATCTCCATATAAGTTGCTGCATTTTCTACCATTTTATATCTTCCATGCCTACATTTCTGTGACCGTGGCTATTTCTAATCAGTCTGTTCCTATAGTGTATATACAAAAACTTCTGCAAGGAGCCAACAAAAAAGCAGCAGACTTGTAACATATGCTAGATTTCCATGAGCAGATGGGGTTAGTCGACACTGATGAAATACTTAAGAGCGGTTGTAATAAGAAGAGGGTAAAGATTCCTGCTAATATTAACCACTTGTTGATGTTCCCATAAGTTAAAGAAATTATGAGCTATGTTTTGATGGAAAGTAGAATGTATTCCATAGATAATGTAGCTGGTGTGGAATGATATCAGTTGCAGAGTGAAGAAGAGTAAACAAAAGAACTGATGCCTGGCTTCCTTCCCTACTGAATAACTGTTGCCACCATCAGTCTCCAACTGATCGGTGCGCTCCCACAGGGCAGGCCTCCTCGGGGTCCCACCGTCGGGCCTATGTCGCCTAATGGCCCCGAGGGTCCAAGCCTTCTCTGTGGCTGTGCCCTCCTTATGGAACGAACTCCCCCCTGAGATTCGGACCATTACTGACCTTCGAGCTTTCCGACGTGCGTTGAAAACTCACCTCTTCCAACTAGCCGGCCTGGCCTGACACCTCAGGATTATTTTAATGTGTTAGTGTAATTTTAAATTTTATAATCTTAACTCATTTTAACTTTAACTGTAACGTTTTTTAAATTATCAGCTTCATTTAATTATTTTAATTGGTTTTTTTAGATTTTTCTTATGTGTTTTTTTATTTGCTGTACACCACCCCGAGTCCCTTGGGAGAGGGGGCGGTATATAAATTTAAACAAATAAATAAATAAAAAATAACTGAGGACAATCTTCTGTCTAGTTCAGACATGGGCAAACTATGGCCCGTGGGCCACATCCGGCCCGTTGGGCTTTTTAATCCGGCCCGCCGAACTAATTACTAGCAGGAACCAGCCCAACAAAAAGCTAAGCATTATGTGCTCTGAAGTAAATTATTAACTAAGATG
>JAEANM010020795.1:0-12015 GCA_017656035.1 Myanophis thanlyinensis
TGTGTGTGTATGATATCAAGGCTGTGGAGCAAGAATCCTGCTTAGTCCTAGTTATTTGGAGGCTATCTTCAGGTTCACAAATATACAACTGGAATGGTAGAGAACCTGGTGCAGAGGCTACTTCAGATGATGATTAGCCAAATCCAGTGTGGTAGCCTTTTGTAAATATACCCACCAAATGCTCTCAAAATTCCAAATATCTCTTCCCCTCCCAAACAAATTGCCTGCAGCTGAATTATTTCACAGTATGTATGTGTAGCTACTATATCCGAAGTAAGCAAGAATGAAGTGCCATTTCCCTTTCATATCCTAAAAATGCCATTTTAAAACATTACGGGTATAGATGCATGCATAAATTCCTTTTTTTTGGATGAATGAAAAATGGGGGGGGGGGAGCCCTTTCTTTCTGAATCGTTTATACCAGTTCATTATTAGAGGAGACAAGCGTGCGTCCTTCCTCTCTTGGCTGCTGTAAAACAGCAAGACGGGAAATGGAGTTGAACGATTGATTCAGCCCTATTGATTGACTGTTTGATTTATAACCCGTCTTTCTGCCAGGAGCAAGAGGTGGAGTGTTTAGCCTTAGAAGTGATTCCCCTCTCCCTGCTCCCCATCTGGTTTTCCTGAACTTTCATGAGACAGATCCTCTCTGTGGTTGAAAAGCCTGGAAAAAAATAAATGGTTTTCAAGGCAAGCAGTGGGGATCTTGCCATCACATCACTAGCCTGAACAACACAAGTGAACTCAGGCTGAGTGCCAGGAAATTCACCAACTCCCTCATGCTTTTGCTTTTATTCAGCAAGTAATTAGGTTTCGGGGTTATGTTGAGCATTTGAAAGCAGCACTTTGCAAGGTGCATTGCTGTGAGTGCAGCGCCCCTCCTAGAAGCCTTGATGCAGCCACATCACAGCTACTTTGAGGCTTTCTCAGGTTGTCTGTGCTGAACAGGACATTTTTTTATTTTTGCAGAAATGGCCCCTACAAATGCTTTATGCAACCCATCAAGTAATATCAAAAAAACAAATCCTGTGGCCAAAATGATTTAAAGTTTATAGAAAGCAATATTCAAGGATTCTTGAGTAAAGCTGTCTCATTCTTGTCCCAATAAACACATAATTGCATAAAGTGCCTGTGCTTGTGGGGTCTATGGCTACGGTTTCATTATGGTGCTGTTGATTATTCTAGACAGACAAATATGTAGCTTTTAAAACATATTTAATAGCAAGCACAATTGAGGCCAATAACTTAACATCTGGCACTGCTACATAGCCGCCTCACTTTAGTACCCTAATTTCTGCATAGTAGCAAATGCTCAAACACTTTAAATCTGGGATATAAATGGCTCTATTACTCTGCTGATCTGCTTCTCTCTGAGACTTCAGGCAGATGAAATCTGACGTTTGTGATGACAGGCAGTTTAATCATAGATTCCCATAATTGGACTCAAAACTTAAGGCAGCTGAGAGTCCAGTTAAGTGTGATTATTTGATAGGCATGCTTGTTGTCTCTTTCGTGCTTCAGTGAAATGAACACAAAGCCTGTTTGCTGATGCAAAGCTCTTTGGGGAGACAGATTAGATACTGTCAGTGTTTATCCCTGCCATAGGGGTGTATTTGAGCAAACTCTTTCTGTTATGTGTTATGGTGGCAGAAATTAAACAACTAATATTTGTGCAATGAAATGGTTACAAGCGGAATTTTCCCAAGGTGGTGAAAAACTACTCCTTCTGTACTTATTAAAATGAAATGCGTCTTTGTAGATATATTTGGAATTAAATTTATAACATGATCTTATCTTAAGCATATATTACTTTTTAAAAATTTATCATCATTTGCCTCAAAAAAAATAGATTAATTTTTGCAGATATGCAGAAAAGTAGGTGTTTCTTTTTTTTTTTGCATTTCCTTGGTGGAAGGGAAACCAGGACAGTCTTGTGTTTAGTTGCCTGTATAATAATTAAGGAAAGTACGATAAGTGTGTTACAGAAGAATTCTATCAGGATTAAACTGTCTTGAACAATAAGGAACTTCTGACCACAACAATACTTGTCTTTCATTATGACATATCCTAAATTGGCTACCCTTTAGTTTCATTAAAAAAAGCCCTCTGCAAGCAATTAGTTTAGAATACTAATAAGAGAGAAATGATGAGAGAAGAGGGTCAGAAGGATAGAAGTTTCTTCTAATGTCACCAATCAGTCATTTCAATTCTCACAGGTCTCTGGTAGAGAAGCAAGCAAGTGGAGTGGTCACCTTAAATAGCTGATACCAACAGGGAGCAGCACTGTTTGAGAGTTGTCCATTATACTTAGCTTCCACTATAAACTGGTCTCCTACTCTCAAACTGGCCACCACCCATTCAGAAACAAGATTCAACACGCCCATCCCTGGACATCATATTGACATCATTTTGCATTTATTAATGGAATGTCTTGGCAGGTGTGCTGTGTTCACAGGATGTGATTGGATGTTCACATTTAGGAAAAGGCAGACAAGTGCTAATATTTCAACTAGTGGTATTCACTGACTCTCTCCCTGCCCCAAATTTCATTCATTTTGTTAAGTACTGAAGACACGGATGCTACATTTCTTCTCAAGTAGCGCTTTGTATGTGTTTATTTTAAGAAACAGGAGAACAGCTGGATGGATGAAGGGGAACATTTAAAAGTGAAATGAGAACTTGAGGTTGCATGTTTGACTCTGATCTATTTTGAAGAATTGCAGATTCCTCCCCTCTCTGTTTTATCAGGAAAGGCTCCATGCTGTCTGTTTGGTACTTAAATAATGCTGTTAAATGAGAAAGGGCAACATGCCAGAAAGCACAATAGGGAATCAGCCAATCAATTTATTGCTAGTTCCACTGGAGCCTAGAGAAGGAAGCCAAGGGAGGAGGGGCCTGCTGGTCCTCTGTCTATCACTGGTCCCTAGCTGATGCTCCCAGTGAAGGGAAGCAGATGTTCTGTGCAGAATGAAGTATTCATTAGAATAAACTCCATCTTGCAGCTCTCTTTACTTTTTCCCTACTAAAGGTGTTCTGCTCTTTAAATGGAGCAATGCACAGCCAGGAAAGACTTGAAGGTAGTGACACTATAAGATGTGGGGTGCTGTTAGCAATTTGCAGCTCAACTGAAAGAAATACACATTTATTTGTTGATTTAGAAGAGACTGGAAAGTCTGTGGCTGAGATCAATGAAAACTAGAAATAGTTCTATTGGCGTATCTGTTTATATCAATCTAGTATAAGAATTGGCTTCATGCAGGAAAGCATGTTTGTGTTTGTTAAAATATTTTAATATGGAAAACAAGTAACTTATACTATAATAGAATTAAATCCATATAAACATATTTAATGTATACTGTTGAGGTCTTCACTATTGATTATAGGTATGTACTTGGATAAGCAATTATGGGGTTGCTTAAAACTGATACTTTGCAGCCACCTATATCAGACTCCATATCAGCACTGACAGGCATTACCCAAACACAGATTATTGCACTATATCTGTCAAGATAAAAACAGAACAATTATTTCCTTAATTCATGTGGCATATTCTCAAGTGCTGCCTACAGGGAATCAAGAATCTGAGATACTAATCTATTGGATAATTCACTAGCCTTGCTTATTATTTGAAAACTGCAGTATTATAATGACTTGCATATATGAAGTAGCCATAAAAGCCAAATGGCAAACAGAACAGTGTTATCTGCTAGCATCATTTTTCATATTTCTTTTTCGCCAAACCATCAACATATTCAATAGTGGGGTCATCTGGCAACAAGTCTTTAGATGATGAGATGTCACATGATACACTCACACACACTCTCTCTCACACACAGCTATCACTTAGTCTTAGATTAAAAAAAGATTTGTTGACTGCTGAAAAACTTCTAAAGGGAAGAATATTTAAATGATGAAAAGTTTCAAGCTACAGCGCATCTGAAACTTACAAAATATAGGAAAAATTTTGTTATATAAGTTATGTCCTCCCAAGCCATCTCATGATCTAAATAAGTCTGGACGATCTGGATAACTAGCTAGATCCACATATCTGCTAGGAGTTTATGCTTTTCAATAAGCAGTTAGAAGAGCTGAATATCTGGCATGTCATACTAGAAGTGTAAAACAGAAACTAAGAAGATCTAGATTGAAGAGAGTGACCTAGATATTGATTGATACTAGGTTTCTAGTCTAATCTAGAATAGAGTTTGTAGTTCTATTTTCTATATAGTATCTTGTATTGTATAGTATATACAGCATACTAGATTGACACATCATAATTAATGAATAAATATTGCTATAGAATTGGCCTTGAGACAACAGGAGATGACAGAACTATGTTGCTTGAACAGTATATATGATTTATGTCTCACAATGCTGATGAAACATGGATATCTCCAATCTCTTGCTCCATGAGCCATGTGAAGCATGGGGAAATGAAACTTCTTTCTCCAAAACAACTAAGTTTAGGAGTGGAGAGAAAGTTTGACTCAAGAGAAAGTATGCCCTTTAGCAGGCAATCTCAAAGACACAAAGTATATCACTAAACTCCTTTCTAGCACATGGAAGAAATTAGGCTCCCCTTGAGGTGATAGTGGAGAAGGGTTGGATTGATTTTGCATTTCTTTAGCATATTGCCTCTGAGCCTTCCTTCCTTCCTTCCTTCCTTCCTTCCTTCCTCTTATTCTAAGAAGGCATTCAATCTTCTATATTCAAAGGTACCAAAAAAGAGGATTTGCCTTGCTTTAATAGAACCATCAACAAGCAATTCACAAGGAAGTAAATAGGAATGAAAGAAAATGAAATAAGCAAAAGATGCAGTGCCATCCCCCTCCACAGCTTTTTGCTAATTTCCACGTGTATTTTCATCACCCCAGTTCCCAGAATCAAATGGAGGACCAAAGAACCAGGACTGGGCTTTTAGCTTTAAGCGATTCACCTGTGAAATCACATTATTCTGTGAAACAAAGGAGAAAGATATATAATCCGGAATATATTTGAAAGTCAAAAGCTGATTTTACCTCTGTTTTTAGCCCTCTTGGGATTGGAAGCAGAGGAAAAGATTTACCCACTGAGAAAACTTACTTTGTCCCAGGAGGATAAGACTCAAACACCATTCTTTGAATATTACATGTAATTGATGTCCAATTTTCCAATCTGCCAGATACTGTATTCTAGATTACATATCCCATCATTCTCTGATATTAAAGTTGGGTTTAAAGATGTTATTCAACATACAAGGGGGACACTAGCTTTACGGAATCTATTGTATGGCGCACACTACTGATCCAATGAGGCCTGTGCCTAGCAGGCTTTGGGTAGGTATTTGTGATATGACTTTAATAATAATAATTTAAAAACTAGAATTTTTTTCTTTCTAGTATTTGGATATCAGACAATATTCATTCAAACTGCCACAGCATCTAATGAAATACAAATTATAGGAAGGAAACAGTTATCATCTGAAAATCAAAATACAGATTCTGCAGAAGCAACATAGGAAAATATTTTAGAATTGCTTCAGGCATCCATTTTATTTAATATTTAATATTAATATTTTAAACATGCAAATAAAGCAGACAGAAAGACATAGCATCAGTGTGGAAAACCATCCATTCAGAATGTTATTAAGATTGTCAGATTTCTTGTTTGGAAGTAGGAGTATATTCAGATTAGAGTTGTAGAAAAAGAGCAATATTTTTTTTTAAAAAAGTGACTACTAAGCTACATCTTATAGGCAGGCACCTTATCACTTTTTCGATGCTGATAAGAGCTGCATTAGTTCTGAAATAAATTAAAAGTGGATTAGAATCCACAGTTTGAGCCATATATAAGTGAAGGTAGAGCAACAGCATGAGTGGAGTTGGTAGGATGACAAAATTGTATAATAAATGGTTTTCAGTGCAGATTGCATGTAGTTAGAATCAGAGCCACATGTCCACTATTACACTATAGAGCTCATTTTGCTTGGGTTAGAAAAAGTGGGAGATGTTTCCTTATTGCTCTGCCCAGCAGAGTCAGGAGTTAGCCGCATCAGTATAATGTTTGCTGCATCTTCCCAAAACTTTATCCTATGCTGTTGTTTTGGTTTCAAGTCGCTGCAATAAATTGACTTGCTTGAAACTAATAGGTGATAAATATATTTTACCCACTTGAAGGCCACTGTTGGATCATACTGGAATAAGGGAAAAACATTAGTGTGTCTCACTCATGGCATGTCATATGCAAACGATCCCCCTAAAGCAGTGTTTCTCAACCTTGGCAATTTTAAGATGTCTGGACTTCATCTTACTGGCTGGGGAATTATGGGAGTTGAAGTCCACACATCTAATTTTGCCAGGGCTGAGAAATACTGTCCTGCAGACTACCGGTCAGTCAGAAGAGATAGATGATGTTTATTAAAATTGGTAACTCAAGTCTCAGAACTGTGAAATAATTATAACAGGAAATTTCAATTACCCAAACATCTTCAAAAGTCTAATTGCCAAACAGAAGAGGTCAGATAAATTATTGATCAATACAGACAATCATTTTCTCTTTCAGGCTGAGATTAGGAGATTTGCTACAATAAATTTGGTCTGTGCTAAAAAGAAGGAGTTGATTTTAAGATATTAAGGTAGCGGAAACTTTGAATGCAAGTGTTAGAATTCTTGATTTTTAACAACAACAAAAAAGATTAAAAAAAACCCAGTCAAGCAGAAATCATGAAGTTTAGAAAGGCAGATTACAACCATGAAGAGAAATAATACAGAAAATGTCGTGACAAGAAAACCTTAAAGGCAAAGAGGTTGCAGGCAGCTGGGACTTCTTGAAAAGAAAATTAAAGATGACACAGCCTCAAGCAATACAGTGAGGAAAAAAGCTAGGTGCTGCCTAAACCTAACCCAATGTGGTTTAATAGGCAGCTTCTGAAGAGGCTGAGGCTGAAGAAGGATGTATATTAAAAATGGAAGGAACAGAGAATAATTAAGGAAATTTACAAAGCCTCCATTCATGAATACCGGCATGAAGTCAGGAAGACAAAGGTAGAAAACAAGCTAAGTTTAGCAAGAGAGGCAAAACTATCCAGAAAAAAAAAACCACCTTCAAATATGTCATGAGCAAGAGGAAAACAAAAGAGGCTAGGGCAGTTATTGTTTAGTCTAAAATAGGGTGGGAAACCATGCCCACTTTATGACATGTGGACTCCAACTCCTAGAATTCCTGAGCCAGCCATAAGGGACCATAGTTGCCCATCCCTGGTCTAAATGGAAAAGTCTATGCTGATGTGCAAGAGAAAAAAATGAATTTAATTCCTGTCTTGTATTTCTACTGAAAGGAAATAATAATTTGAGTGGCACAGTCAAGAAACAAACACAACAGGGGAGGTATGCAGGTCAGTATGACTATAGTAGAGCCATTATGGCAAACCTATGGCACGGGTGCCACAGGTGGCACTCAGAGCCATCTTTCTGGGCACACAAGCTGTCGGTCAACTTACCTCCAGCTGAGCATGCACATGTAATTGCACATGCATGCATGCACAATTGTAGAGACCCAGCTGGTCTTAGTGCATCCACTGTGCATGCGCACGATTGCAGCAGGAAATCCAGCTGGTCTTTGGAGCTCTCCTGCACATACACGCGTGATTGCTCATGTGTGCGTCAGTGCCTGTGCGCAGCATGTGTGCATTGTACATGCAAAAACTGCATGCATGTGCAGATGGTGCAGTTGCACATGCAGCGCACATGGAGGAGCCTCATGCAAGTGCGGATGGCACGCGCAAAGCATGTACTTTTCGGCACTTGGTAAGTAAAAGGTTCGCCACCACTGTAGTAGAGGATCTTCTCTCTTTGGCCCCAGGTCCCTGATGAAATACACCCTAGAATACCGAAGAAACGGATTGAAGACCTTCTAGGAACTGTGCCAATGGGGCTGTGCCAGAGGATAGGAGAAAAATGCGATCCTTCTCTTTCAGAAAATCAGGAGGGGGGAGTCCAGTATATATAGACCAGTGAACCTAACATCAATAACTTGAAAGATATTAGAGCAAATAATAGAGCAGGGCATTTATAAGAACCTTTTTGTGGCTTTGTCAAAAAGAGACCATGTCAGAGCATCTCTCTTGGTCTACATAAATAGAAATGGCAGGTTCACCATCTTTGGAGGTTAAGAGACTAGATAGTCACCTCTGAAGGATGATTGAATTCAGGGCTAGGCAATCTTTTTCAGTAAAAGCTCATGGAGGCCCAAAGAGAAAAGATATTGGCAGGCATGCCTACATCATAGTTTGATGCAAAGCGATAAAAAAAGCCTGAAGATAATCAAAACATATTTGAAGAAGTTGTTCTGGAATGATAAGTTTAAACTAAGAATTGCGGGAGGGGGTGGATTTTATAATCCGTTTCCTCTATCTTTTCTGTCTATGAAGGAACAAAGTATGAGGAGGCCAGAGCATTAAGAGAAGGAGAAAGAATTAAGCAATCCCTCTTCTCACTTCATTATCCCTTTGTTTAATTGGCACCTCTCTTCCCAGTCCCTGGGCAAATGACAAGATTCTGAAGGTGACATTAGGGATTTTTCTGAGATAATGGGCTATAATATTGGGCAACGTCCACCAGATGGCATGCTTATACCATTGAATATTGTCTTCTCTGCACGCAGAGAAGTATGAATTGGCAACCCAGAGGGGAAGCTCCTGTCAAAATCTAGACTCGCCTCACCAGAAATAAATATTCAGTAATGAGCTATTAACCTTTATAGTTCCCTAAGGGGGAGTGGACATGCTAAATACTTTGCTGTAAAACTGTACAGGATCCTGCTGAGCTACACAGAAATGCATTTTGCTAGGATACTTCTAAGCAGAAGAGATTCCAACAAAGAATGCCAAACTCGACCTAGAAAAGCAGTGGTTAGAATCGGACAATATTGATTTTTTGTGGACTTGGTCAGTAAAAATATGGTAAGCCTTGCTCAGTATGGATGGCTGACTGTTTCTGACGATTTCTATTTAATCTATGGCTTAGCATTCTGGAAAATGCCAAATCCAATCCAGAAACAGAGGAAGAATGAAGTCCTTTGAGAAGACATTGATTGTCTAGGAGGTGTAGAGAGCCATAGAGCAGGCCTTGAGAAAATAGGTAGAAGCTGCTATGAAAGCAAAAGGGGCAGAAGCATACCTTGAGCCCTGGGAAAGGAGACAGTATTAGGAAAAGACTTGGGATGGTTCCTCCTGAGAGAGGGGAGGAAAAAAAAATCGGACTTGCAAGATTCTGTCAATAAAGCATGTTTTATTAGTCCCCTTGTGGAGTCAGAATCCTGATCTCAAAATTTTTGGATAGTATGCCAGAGTTCAGCTTGGGTCCCCTCTACCCTCCCTGGTTTCCTAATGCACATCTTCCAATGTTAGCTTTTTGACAACCTCTTTTGTATACTCTAGCCCCTTCTGGAGATTTTGGAAAGCACCCCAGTGACAGCCAATTTAAACTTCCCCCAAACCTAACAACAGCACCATCTGTACAGCAGCTGCTTGCCTATCATCCCCGAATCACACACTTCTTTTCACTCTGGCTAAGAGGAACAATCTAGAGTCACACTTTATTCCACACAACTAAGACTGGTTTGAAATGTTTGCTTTGAGGGGAAATGATCAAGCATGGTCCTGCTTGTTCAGAACTATGTCAGGGAACAAGAGAGGTGTGCTTTTTGTGGAGTTAAACTGTTTCTGATCTGCCCACAATACTATGAATTTTCTTTGCATTTGCTAATAACAAGATTTTAATATTAGAGAGGCACTGGTCTTGGATGTTTCTGCAGAAAACAGAATGGCAATCTAATGTTAGATTTCTTCCTTCAAGGTCAGATTTAAGGAAGAAGAAGATCTCAGCTATTCTTTAGTTTCTGGTCATCCATTGCAGAGATAACAGGATTGCAGTTTTCGGTTCTTCATAATACTGCTGTATTTCTTCGGTCTGTATTCCATGTTTCTTAACAAGAGCTTAGCTTTTATTATTATTCGTAGGAATTAGCAGAAATAAAACAGTGTGACTGTAGTTAAAACTGTCCTGTGAGTTTCTGAACTAACCAGGGATATGTGGCTTTCAATTTAACTATGACAAGCCAGCATAGGCTGTCTTTGGTGCTGACTGCAGATCCACATTTTTGTGTGAACTGTGGGGTAGGGGTTGGGAGAATGGCAATTACTCCACAAATTTCTTTTTAAGCTTTGGACTTTGCTGATAAGGAGCTAGGAATAAGATGGTTTAGCTTCTTATTATGGGACAAACATTTTCACAAGAGAAGGAGGGAGTTCCTATGGATTTGACGCCAATCTTTCCCAGAAGATTACATCAAGATCTGAGAGAATTCTGGAGAGAAGAAACTGAGCAGTGAAGGAGATGGCTGGTAGCTAAAATGGACTAGACAACTTTAATGGCTGTTGAAGTTAGATCATGTACTATTATTTTCTATCCAGAGTAAGCTTGGCTAGTAAATCTAAAATAGCAGTTGACATTAGGATTTGTAGGCATTGAGACTTGAGGAATAGTCGCAGTGTACTCAGCAACATTGGGAAGAAGAGTGGTGAAAGGAAAAAACACTGTGAGAAGACACGGCCAGATGACCCCAAAGTTTGACTTGCATTGAAAGTGACCAAAAATAAGACCATCATAGATATACCTGCCAGAGAAATAACTGCCTGTCATCTCTTCCACCTGAGAGCAGATTGTAAAATGTCAGTTAATTAACTAAGCCTTTTCCTTAGACTTAGAGTGATGAACAGGAGTAGTGGAAGGAATTAGGACCTGGGAATTGGGAATCGGGGAACATACTGTTAGGTATCAACATATTTTAGGCTCACATTATATAGTGTTAATACTTTAGTTAGAATGCTTTTGACAACAAATGCAAGTCTACAGAAAAAAATCTTATTGTGTCAGGCTACAGTATAAATTGGGAAGTGGGAAATAAATAGCTAAAGAATGCAAAAAATAGCAATTTTGAAACTGGTAAAAAGTGAAATTATGTCAGTATTCTTAGCTTATACCCAATTTGCTTATTTCTGACTTTGTCTTGAATGAAATAAGAGAAAAAATGGAAATGATCTTGGCCTGTCTCTTTCAGATCTTGAACCCCTATCTATGCAACCCCAGGTCACTGACCCTCTAATCCAGAGGTGGGAATTATGGCCCTTTTATGACTTGTTGACTTTAACTCTCAGATCTGGTCCTTTGAAGTAGGCATTTACAGATTCAGTTAGGGCTATTTCCACAGGCAATGTATCTTGATTTCCTAGCTGATAGGGCTTGGAACACTTGAAGTTCCTAGAACACATAATGTATAGGCATCAATTAAGCAATATTTACAATTGTTAACTCTACAGTTACATTTTTCATGACATTTGCTTTTAAATATTATATATAAGGTGACGCAGAATTCAAAAAACTGCACCAATCAATGGAAATTCAATGCAAAAATATTTTTAAATGTCATATTAAAGTTAGAGTTAGGGTTATTATGTGGAATTATGAAAAAGAGCTAGAATCAATAACTCCAAAATCAAAATAAGATCAAAGCATAATAAGGAAGAAACTATAAAAAAATCCCCCCCAGACACAACTGAATAATGAAATACAGTGGTTCTCAGTGGATGTTGGTAAATTCCAAAATGTGGATCTTTTTCTATTATATGTGATGCAAGTCTCTTCTACTGTGAGCCCAACTGATTGAATTGTTGGGAGCTCTAGCTGCTTCTGAAAAACATCATGTCCATTTACAATAAAAGGTGTTTATAATCTAGTGATGGTAAAATGGACAGCTTTGGTATGTATCATTGAGATCTGATTAGGTGGAGACAGAAAAATAGCACTGCCTGAAATCATTCTGCTGGGTTTTAGGTCCTGTAATTACTGGTTTGGGAGTTGAAGTCCACAAACGCAGGGGTCTTCAAACTTGGCAATTTTGAGACTTGTGGACTTCAGCTCCCAGAATCCCTCAGCCAGCTTTTGCTGGCTGAGGGATTCTGGGAGTTGAAGTCCACAA
>JAEANM010020796.1:0-12015 GCA_017656035.1 Myanophis thanlyinensis
CCCAGCAAGAAATATTTTGCAAATGACTTCATTGAACTTATATTATTGGCAATATAAGCAGTGAAATCAAATTCTTTATTTAAATAAATTGTTCCATTTTGGAAAAGTGGATACAGTACATGCAGTCACTGAGACTTAATATTTTCAGACGTTTATAATTTTTTGAAGTTTATGTCTACCCTCTGGAAACTGACTTCTGGACAAAGGAAATGGATTTTCTGTACCTTACTTGTCACCAAAAGATTTAATGTTCAGCATTGGAAAGACAAACATTTGGCTCAAGTTATTCACTGATCTGCAGAATTAATATAGATTAGCAATAGATGACTAGCAAATTATGGCTTTTTATTTATTGATATGCCTATAAATATAAGCTTTGTACATGTTTGCTTCTTTACGTTTTCCCCCTTTTAAATTTTTATTTATTAAATTTATATGCCGCCCATCTCACTGAAAAGCAACTTAATTTATGCCTTTTTTATTTTAGTTAATAATTTTTTAAAAAATGAAAAAGATGGTGATATAACAATCAAGCATTGAGGCTGCCATCTTAACCTTTTTGATCATGTGTCAGAATCTCTGTGAAAGGGTATGGTCTATTTTCATTCATTCATTCGTTTGTTCATTCGTTCATTTTATTTCTGCAGCCACCCATCTCAATCAACTGCTTACAATTCTGAAATTTAACAATTAAAGCAAGCCTATAAAACAATAAAAATATTACCAGTATCCTGCCTTCTGTCACCTAATCCACACAAATCCAATCTCGTAAACCCCAATTTCCTTGTTCTAATCCTTCTCCCATCTTAGTGCAACATAAATCCTTGAAGCTCTGGGGCATGGATCATTCTTGTTTGCTTGGTTTCTTGACATAACTTACATTTTTGGGCTGAAGAAGGGTTTCTTAGCCATTCATAGGCAGGATTCAGCTCATCAGAGGTAAAATCAAAGGGATCATAAACTCTCCTGCGGGGTGCCTCCTTGGGTTGATGTATACGGGGTGGCTCTGCTGTGGAGCAGCTGTGCCTGAAAGTAACAGGCGTATCTACAGGGAAATATATTTCAAATACAGAAATAGATTAATGAGAAGGATTGCGCTTTTCAGGCATATTCCCAAACCGCTTAGAAGCTTGATCTGCAAATTCCATGCTCCCAAGCTGACAATTTACAGTCCTATTTTCAACTACCACAAATACTCTAAGTCCTCCAAAATGGCATCTGTGGGCAACAGTGTACCCACCAGCGCCCTCAACATTTGCTAGCCTCCCTGGCCCACTTAAATGAAAAAAGAAAAAGAAAAACCACACTTGTCTGAATTCAAAAGTTTTAAAGATTAAAGCAGGGGTGTGTCCCACCTTGGCAACTTCAAGACCTGTGGATTTCAACTCCCAGAAACCTATGGCTGGCTGGGGAATTCTGGGAGTTGAAGTCCACAAGTCTTAAAGTCACCAAAGGTTGGACATCCTTGGATTAAAGTATATCTGAATCTGGAAATGTTCCTTTTGGGACTAATGGACAGGCAACTAGAAGAAAGTCGTGAAAGTTTAGTTTTGTAGATGACCAGTGGGATTATTATATGCTCAGCAATGGAAAAACTTGACACAATTCCTCCACAATGAAGGAATGATTGTTGAACATGATGGAACATGCAGATATGGCTACCGGTAACTTAATTTCTAACATTACATTTATGGCTGCCTGGAAACTCCTTATAGATTTTCTTTTTTGCATAAAATGAGGAAAGAATACATTTATTAGTGGTTCTGATAATTAGGAAAAAAAACATTGAATGTAAACAAATTAGTTTTTGTAATCTCAGAGTAAGATACCGGTAATTTTGTAATGTAATGTAATGTAATGTTTTATAATGTACTTATATTTGCTGCAGGGGAAACTGGAAGCTTCTTCTATTCCTTTTTATTCTTTCTTTCTACACTTTTTTCTTCTTCCTTTCACTGCTTCTTTTATTCTTTATTCATTTGTGTTAGCTTTTACGTTCTTTGTAAAACCTTTTTAAGATTAATTTTTTAAAGCATCTTTTTAACAACAAATCATGACAAGCTGGCATTCTTCAAAGAAATATGTTGGTTTCTCATTTTTTGTTTAACTGCCAAGAATGCTTCTGTGCCCCAGAGATGTTTGTTGAAAATAAAAATACCAAGTAATTAACATTTGTATGCTGTTTTGAATTTGTGCCCACCTATTGAGGGAAGGGGGAAATACTGGTGAATTGTAGCTCAAAGAAGCAGGACAGGGGCCGGACCTGGAAAGTACCATGCCCATCTCGCTTTAAATAAAATGATTATTTGAGTAGCCCTTTTGGGAATGGGAAAAACTTTCATCAGCACCATTTATCTCCCTATGATCTTCAGCATATTTTCCGACAGCCTCATGGGTCTGTCCCATACTGCTCCAACTCACTGGAACTCACCACCCATCTCTAAACAAACATTGCAGTTACTTCTTTTGCTCCAACCTTGATTGGTCCAAGCTGTTTTGCGGAAACCTAACTATCCTGGTTAATGTCCTCTTTCCTGCATGCAGCCTTCTCTCTTCCTCTGAGTAAACAAAACTATAGACTGCTCACTGTGGTGTGCAAAGCATTAGGCAGTAGACTCACACCCTAGAGAACCTCCCAGCTCAGCAATTCCCAAAGCAAAAGTTGAGTTGCCCAGTTGATTTTATCCCAAAAACCTAATTTTATCCTCACATCCTCCCAGGACATATACTCTGTGAGTACAGTGCAACACCTGAAATTAAACTGTGTGTGTCTAACGTTAGATTTTTATCCTGCCTTTATTAGTTTATACGCTTATATGGTGACAAACATCTTTATTCCTTCCTTCTCCGATTCATCCCATACCATCCCTATGAGATGGCCTGAGTGGGGGCAACTGGCCCAAAGGCACCCAGCCAGTTTTCATACCTCAGGCAGGATTGGAACTCACTGTCCCCTGGTTTCTAGGTCAGCGCCTTTACCACTAAAACCAAATTGGCTAATGAGAATGAATACTTGTAACTGGCAAGACAAGAGTTCTTGCTTTCCACCAGCTCACTAGAGTCCATTTTTTTCGGTTTTTTAAAACTAAGCTTCCCAATGGTATTCTCCTCTCACCGATGCTGGAATAGTTGTATCTGCTGCTCTCAGGTGGTAGAGAAGTCTTCCTCTCCAGGGAGTAAACCCAAGAATTTGTCCGGGCTCTCTTGTAAACAGGCTGGTTTTCTTCCCAGATTTCTGCTGGGCACTTGCAACAAGGCCTTCTTTCACTGGAGACAATCAACACTTCCAGGGGCTGCTTTTGCATGGTGGCGTTCGTACGAGGCCTAGGCCAAGGCGCCTCCTTCCTTCAACAAACACCCCCTCACACACACACAGCCTCAATTTCCTTTCCAGGAAATGCAGGGACCATAAGAAGTCAGTTTACCCAAGAGGGGGAAAAGCCACCCACAATCTTTGTGGGAGCTAATTTCCAAGTTGTGTGGGCATTTCTATCCCCTAAAAGAAACAAAATCTACCAAAACCAAGCCACAGAGCTACAACTAAGTAAAAAAAAAAAGGGAAAGGGAAAGGGCTCCTGATTGCCCTTTTATAAACTAATGTGGATGCAGGTGTGGTGTAAGGGTGGAGCTTCAAATAAAGCACATTGTTTCTCCATTGGATTTTTTTTTTCTCTTAATGTTTACAATCCCTCCCACCCTTGCCTCATTTGGTGTCATGGCTCTATATTGCAATGGAGATTGTTTGAATTCAGTTTAATGTAGGCTATGAAGTTAAGCCCTCAGTATTAGTCAAATGTGTTTTAAGAAATAAACCATGGTATGTGCAATAAAATAAAATCATAAAATAATTACAAGGAATAGTTTACAAGCCCTCCCCCACCCCATATACTATGCCCAACAAATCTCTTTCTGATTTAGTATTCCATGGAACCAGACTATTATTAATTCTTCAAGAAACTATAATTAAAGAAAATCATTATTTGTTCTTGTATATGAATCCAATTCACAAAACATATTTGCATGGGAAATTTAATGCTCAAAAGATTGCTTTCTCTTATCTTGGATTCCAGAGATTTGGGTCTATATTCTCTTCATAATAACTTGAACATGTTATCTACCATCCTCTGTAATCTTGACCCCTCAACCCCAGTTTAGGAATTAGTTGTGAATACTAAGTAAGTTTGTTGTCTGCTGAACCATTGCTGTTTTCTCTTTCTCATAAAATGCTGATTACAAAGGAAGAAATGCAGATTTTTCCAGGCAATGTTTATTAAAAAGCAGAATCACATTTTATTAAGTTTATATACATCTTTCATTCAGCAGCTCAAGGTGATATACTCAGTCCTCCTATTTTTTCCTCACAACAGTCTTGTGAGGTAAACTGGGCCAGGAGAATGTCTGTAACTTTCGATACTTAAGGGTGAATTAGAATATGGCTTTCCCACTTCTAATCCATAATCTTACCCAGTGTTTTCTCAACCTTGGCAGCTTTAAGATTTGTGGACTTCAACTCCCAGAATTCCCCAATCAGCATCCTGACTGGGGAATTTTGGGAGTTGAAATCCACACATCTTAATATTGTCCAGGTTGTGAAATATTACCTTAACCGCTATATATGCTAATCATGACCACTGTTATTTTAAAGTTGGATACAAGCATAATGCCATAATGTGTGAGAGAAGGAGTTGTAACCTACTTTTACCACATCAACTAGAAGTTTATGGATGTGTATTGTCAAGGGGAGGATGTATTTTGAATGTGGATTACTTCTTAGAAAGAAAAAACACCACCAGTTTCAGGGTGGGAAGAAACAGGATGAGTTTAGGCCCGTAATGGCAAACCTATGGCATGCGTCCCCCAGGTAGCATGCAGAGCCATCTGTCAGCATGTGAGCTGTTACCCGAACTCACTGACTGTGCATGAGCATGCGTGACTCCTGCACAACTGTGCATGCACATGAGACTCCCATGCGATTGTGCATGCACATGTGACTGCAGCGTATGCATGCATGAAAGGCATGCATGTGAATAGCACATGCATGAAAGGTACGCATGCAAATCAATCATCCGCAGAAGGCTAATGCATTTGCAGAAGGTGTACATGCACAGGTACATGCTCATGTTCAGCACAAACCTGAAAGGTTTTGCCACCACTGGTTTAGGCAGATTTTAGAGTATCTGCTTTAGCCACCTGTCAACTTGCCAGACCAGCCAGCAGTTATGAGCCTAAAGCACTCCATCCCTGTGACTGTCACTCAGGCTACTCCTTATACAGGTCTATGCTCTTCAGAAAGAGCACTAAATCTAGGCTCTTAGGTAGTCCAGCCAAAAGATTGCAGAGGAAAAGTAAGCCTGCTGCTTTGTTCTATGTCCTTCCTGATCTGTCAACTTTTCCTAGGAATTTCTAGGCTTCTGATGGTGCTTTATTGAGGCTGATGCTATTATATGGCCCAGTTTACTAGATCTTCTCCTCCACAGTCCTCCCATGGTCTTTCACTGCAGCCACATCATTTTGAGGACTTATTGGTAGTGACAGAAAGTGAATCTTGGCATATGTATACCTGTGGCATGGGTGGGCAACTATGGCAACTTGATAGCCTGTGAACTTCAACTCCCAGAATTCCTGAGCTTGCATGGTTGCTGGGGAATTCTGGGAGTTGAAGTCCACAGGTCGTAAAGTTGCCATAGTTGCCCACCCCTGACATATGGGATAGTGGAGGGCCTAGTGAATAGCACACATCCATCCATCAGCTTCAAAATATAATAAAATATCAAGGTCATCCCAGCAGAGGAAACGTGGGCATCCCAAAGTAGGCGAAAATAAGTTCAAGCATCTGAAACGGAGTTCTTTCATGGTTGTATTTTTCCCAAACTTGGTAACTGTTTTAGCCGAAATCCCCGTCTGTTTGGGCAAAAAAAACGCGTAGACACGGGTTGGTATAGATGACCGCGAGGGTGCCCTTTTTATTTAGTTTGCGAGTAAGACTCACAATGCACTGACTGAAGCTAGCGATGCAGGCGGGCCACTTGTTTTATATCTTCCTGCAGCTCCGCCTGTCACCAGTTTCATTGGCTGGAGCGTCCTGACCACTCAGGACTCTCCAGGCCGGCAATCGGCTGTTGCCTCGCAAAGCAGTGCGGGCGGACCAGAGGGAAAACTCCGCCCGCACATGCGCAAACATAACAGTAACTTTAAGATGTGTGATGTTCCAGTGCTGTGCAAGTGTGAGGTGAGAACCGGGAAGACTTTATCTTAGATCCAGCCATCCAAATTACTCTATTTTACTCTCTTCCCCCCTCCCACACCCATTTCAAACTTCCAACTTTTTATTTCCACAAAATATTCCTAATCATCTCCAAAGGGCGGGTGGGGGGAGATCCAGCATTGCTTGAGATTTTGCAGATATGGCCAGTAAAAGGCCTTTTAATTAATTATATGCAAAACTCAGGACAAGTAATCCTTCACTTACGATCAATTGCTCAGAGAATATTTGAAGTTGCAACAACCCCCCCCCTCCCCAAAGATACTCAGGACCTGGATTCAAAGTTCACACAGCCACTCCCTTCCCCATCATCACAGGGTTACATTTTGAGTGGTCAGCAACCCAGTGATGTAACCATGACAGGTATGCTGGAAAACAGCATTTACTTTTTAGTTTCTGGCAAAAAAAAAATGGTTTTGGTTTTGGTTTTTGTGAACAATGGTTTTGTTAACAATTCTAGCATTTGCTTAATGACCGCCCCCCAAAAAATCAAGCATGGTTACCCACTTAATGACTGGCACAATTTACGACCATAATTTTGGGCTCAGTTACAATCATAAATCAAAGATTACCTGTAGCTTCTTTTGTCCAGATTATTTTTACAGCACGTCATAGCAAAACCAAACAATATATGTCCAAAAATATGAAACTTGGGTTTATGAGACTTTTAATTATTTTATTTTCTCCAGATTGTACCATAAGGAAAGCAAGCAATCCCTACATCTGTAGAATGGTCGCTATTAGGTACGTGCATTTATGAAAAGTCTAGAGAATGTGTATCGTGGCAAAGATGTTCTTTAGGGACGAGTACAGAGAGGAGGTTACAACCAAAGAGGAGAAAAACACTATAAACAAGAAGAATAGGAAGGTTTATTTTTAGGCACCTTTGAGTTGTACAAAAATGTAAGTTGACTGTTTAATTCCAAAAATGACTCATTTATTTGTAGTTTAAAATGTCCTGTCTAGATTTCTAAATATAGATCTAGGGAGGTCCTAGAAGCTTTTGTTTTCCATTCCCTTATACTCAGAATCTATGTTCCTTTCCTTGTTAAAATAGGCTCTTTCACACCTGTCTCCACCAAATGGATTGCACTGCAATCATAATTATCTCTGGTGGCTTCTGGGGGTTGTAATATTCCACATTTAAAGCATACCAGGTTGGGTAGAAATGTACTTCCTCCAGAGGCCACACAAAAAAAAGAATCCAGGGGCTTTTTCTGTGTTTTGAATGACAAACAAAATGGTAGAGACACAGTTCTAGATCTATATGTATATACTATACTTAAACCTAACACATTTAAAAAAAATAATCTCATTTTCTCACAAAAGAAACAACAAAGTCAAAACCTCAACAAGATCCATCAACTATTAACTGATGAAACCTGAACTTTTAGCCCTTCATCCTAAATTGGGTGCTTCTTGTGCTCCCTTGACACATCTGAATTGACTTCCTATCTTGTTGATGTTCCTCACTGCCATCCCTATCTTTTTACAACTTCATGAAATAGTACATACACCAAACATATCTAGATCTGCATCATCTCCAGGATCCAATTCCTCCTCTATTCTCAGCACTTTTTCTTCTGAACTTAAGGTAGAAGTGTTAGATGATTTGGTACCAGTGTATAGTTGAGTCCTGGGAGAAGACAGTAACTCCTCTTCTTTGTTTACATCATGAAATACAGAGAGGACCGTTTCCTTAACCCCAGAAGAACTTAGATGAGGATAACTCGGGCTTAGTATTTTGGTATCTGGTATATCATTACAATTTGAGGAGACAAAACCTTGACTAGGTAGGGATCCTGTCATACTTTCTGGGAATTCCTTAGTAGAAAATACTGAAGAAACTGGACCAAATATTTCTAATTTCTTCTTGGATGAGTCTTTCTTCTGGTCTACTCTGGATGAAAAATCTAGAACAGCAGGAGAATATTTCATCTTCTCCTGCTTAGGAAAGGTGGACAGATGGCGATACTCAACTAGAATTATTCCAGTCTTTGGCGTATTGCCTGGCATCATTTCCATCTTACCATTCAACTCTGGGTTTGAAATGCAACGGGAGATTTCAGAAGTAACAACTGCATGAGAAACAAATTCTGGAGTAGACAGTTTAAGGTCATCAGGAAAAGGGAGAGTGATAGCCTTCTTATCACTACTTGCTGAGAAGGGAGCCAAAGAAGTTATCTCTTCTACATATTCCTCCAGAACCTGGTAAGTTGACAGCGAGGCAGGGCCATTGTTGAAGGACTTAAGGCTGCTTTGAGTAAGTGTGCTAGAAGTATCTTCTGTCTTCAAAGGAAGGTTGCTAGAGGTCAAAATCTCTTGTCCAAGAACAGATGGTGGAAGCCCTTGATTGAGGAGAAAGAGTTGACAAAATTTCATTACTTGTTCATTCTGCCAATCTAACATTTCAGGATATATAGATAGTCCTTGACTTACAACACTTCATTTAGTGACCTTCAAAGTTACAACGGCACTGGAAAAAAGTGACTAATGACCATTTCCCACACTTACGACTGTTGCAGCATCCTTATGGTCACATGATCAAAATTCAGATGCTTGGCAATATTTATTGAATATTTATGACAGCTGTAGCATCCCATGATCATCTTTTGCTACCTTCTGACAAGCAAAATCAATGGGAAATTCAGAGTCCCTTAACAACTGTGTTACTTACTTAACAAATGCAACATTTCACTTAACAGCTGTGGCAAGAAAAGTCGTAAAATGGGGCAAACTCACTTAACAAATGTTTCACTTAGCAACATAAATTTTGGACTCAATTGTGGTCGTAACTCAAGAACTACCTATACTTCATAAAACTTTGTGGCTTCCATGCACTAAAGTTGGTTGCCTTCATATCTGATTTCTACAGAAGCAAAAGATTAATGAAAGGAAGAAATTATGTTATGAGATGGAAATAAATACTATGATTATTATTATTATTACTACTACTATTATTATTTTATGATAGTATGATATAATTATCATGGTTAACATTATTCTAATAGTATAGAAACAATACTAATGTAATGAATATTGATGTAAACATTATTATTACTATTTGGCATCTATTTCACGCATCTTCAACTTGCCTAGGTTGAGAAACAGTGCTCAAAGATCATTAGCCTTTCAGTAGCATCCCTTCATTTGTTCTTGTTTGGTCTGATTAAGAAGGCATTACAGATAACATTTTTCTCCCTTAGACGATGTACTACTTTACCATTTGTAACCACTTGAGTGTTGGATTACAGCTTCCATCATTGCTACATAGACAGGTTGGGTAGGAATGATGAGAGTTGTAGACTAACAAATGGGGTCTACAAGCAGTGAATCCCCATTATATGCTTTCTTTCTGTTGATGTGTTCTAAATTGACTGATGTAAAGCTCACATCAATATTCAAAGAGCCAATTTGGGCTAGTGGTTAAGGCACCAGGCTAGAAAGCATGATACCATGAGTTCTAGTTCCATCTTAGAGTCAACTGGGTAACTTTGAGCCAGTCTCCCTCTATCAGCCTAACTCACCTCTCATAGGGTTGATAACTGTGGGGAAAACATGAGGAGGAAGGTGTGTGTGTGTGTGTGTGTTGGATATGTTTGCTGCCTTGAGTTATTTGTAAAAAGAATAAATGCAGGATGAATTTAAATGATTAAAAATAAATAAAGAGGGGTGAATAGCCCTCTGGTTTTATTTTCTGAAGCCCTCAAAGATCAAAATTTGGTAGCTAATCACGAAGAGCTGAGAGAAGAATTCGTGGTTTAAGGAAGCAAAAATTGGAGCGGCAAACGTGAAAAGAAGCTGTCTGCCCTTAATTATTCTATAAATGGTTCAATGACAGATATTGAGGTTAGAAGAGTGGAATTAGGTGAAATATGGTTATAGGAGAAAGAAAAACAGATGAGTAAATATTTGTGATGGTTATATAATTGATACAATAATGGAAGATAATATATGTTATATGACTGTTTATATATTACCGCATATTTGTGTGTGTGTGTTTGTGTGTGTATGTTTTCGTAGATTTTCACGGATGTAGGTATGCAGGTCTGGGTCTATTCGGGTCTTTTCCCATGTAAGTTTCAGAATCTCTTTGCAATGTTTCGGCAAGATCCCACTCGCCATTTTCCTATATATATGATCCTAATGACGACGATGTTTGTATATTTACATTTCGGACATCTAGAGAGCACAGTACTCAGCATAGAAAGGAATGTATGACATAAAACAATATTTTTTAAAAAATTAAAGGGAAAGGGAGAGATGAGGGGAGAGAAGGAAGTGGAGCGGAGTGGAGTGAGATGGAGGAGAGGAGAGGAGAGGAAAGCAGGTTGAGGAGAAGAAAGAAGGAAACAGAAGAAGAAAGAAATTGAGAGGAGAAAGGAGAGAGGGAAGGAGAGGGGAGAAGAGAAGGGAAGGGAGAGGAGGAGAGGAAAAGGGAGGAGAGGGAAGTAGAAAGGGGAAAGGAGAAGGAAAAAAGGAAGGAGAGGAGAAGAGAGAGGGAAGGAGAAGGAAAGAGATGGAAAGAGATGAACTGTTGTTGCAAAATTGAAAATGTAATGTATTATAAAGGAAAATGTACAATAAAAAATATTTACACCAGGAGTTGGAACAGAGGGTGCAACCTACCATCATTTCCATCCTTGATAAGGGTGGCTTGTTTCTTGGGTAAGTCTGGAGGTCCTAGGGATGGATTCTGATGCTTCTGGACCTTCTCCGATTTTTCTCCTTGGCTACCTTTAAGTCTTATGTGACATCCTGGGCTAGGAAGCCTGCTGATGGGATAAGGAATTCGAGTAGGAGGGAGACCGGGCCTTTCAGGAAGGGCCTGCCTGGGTCGTTTCTTGATAATAGAAATTGATGAGCAGATTGGAATGTGAGCTGTTGCTACTTTCTGAGATGACTTTTGAGCTCTCAGATGGCAAAAACAGGCATTCTTGGAGCTGGGAGCTGTATTTGAGCTCCATGCAACACCTAGAGAGAATAGAAGGCCATTCATTATATTTCATGCAGGCAAAAAATAGTGTCACAAAAAAAAAGACCAGATGTGCAACATATTTAGCCAAAAAGTTCTGTCAATCAGCATGCATTTTCCAGCTCTTTATGCCCAGTATTTTAAACCAATCCTGCAGTTTACTCCATCATCTAGACCAGTGTTTCTCAGCCTTAGCAGCTGGAAGGTGGGTGGACTTCAACTCCCAGAATTCCCCAGCTGGCTGGGGAATTCTGGGAGTTGAAGTCCATCCGTCTTCCAGTTGCCAAGGCTGAGATGCAGTGATCTGGACTTTTGGTTTTGCACAAAGCAGCCCTTGTCAGCAATGATATATGTTGGTTACAAGTCCTGGTTTCTAGATGGCTACTTGGTTTTGGAAGACACTGGTTAAAGGGCCCGAATGCAATGGGAGTTACAATCTGTTAATTTAGCTTTAACTTAACATGGGTTAACATAGCCAGTCTCTTCTTTTTGGGCAGTTTGTAGATGGAAAGTTCATTGAGTGGAATGAATTTTGGAATACATTTGAGATCAAAATCATTTATTGACAAAGTAAAGGCAAAACCAGATAATCTAATTCAAATAACATTAGGCAGGGGGCACTTTAGATCATGAGTGGAGAACAAACAAGGAATTTACCTGTTTCCTCCCCATCTGTGATCTGTATCCCCTTCTCCCTACCCCGGGGGTCGGCAACCCGCGGCTCCGTAGCCGCATGCGGCTCTTTGGAAGCTTTGCCGCGGCTCCGACCATTGCCCTG
>JAEANM010020797.1:0-12015 GCA_017656035.1 Myanophis thanlyinensis
ATGTTTATATGACTACATTATGTTTTTCAGTAAAACATTTACTGATGGCATAATCAAATACATATATTTTACTGTTGATCATCTTCCAGTTTTCCTTCCTTTATCTTTCTCCAACAGCATTCCCAATGCTGGGAGACCTTTAGTTGTATAGAGTAGGTGTAATTGTAAAGCTATGGGAACAACATTCATATTGAATCAAACCATAGTATTCCCGATACAACAGTCGGGACAGGGGCATATATCTTAATCTTATCAAGAGCATGAGGTAGTTTATATTATTAATAAGTTTCTAGACTTTAGTATTATTCAACTTACTCTATTAAATTTCATGCACTTTTTATAGGAAATAGATTCAAAATCAGATATATTCTGTATTCATCCGGTTTATTTCATATTTGGAAAATAACTAACTTTTCATTTTACATTAATTAATTCTTGCATCATGATTTATAATTTTATCTATGCAATAAACTGAAACTGTTTACAAAACCTATATACTACATTGCAAATAATATACTTTTTACTTTTTAGTTTTGCAGAAGAAATGTCTGTTGTCTTATATTTATTTATGAACTCCAGAATATTACATGTGTTTACAATTCAAATAAGTGTGTTGATTTCTAATATTTTTTGTACATATTGTCTTCAGATTTATTATCTTACACTCTGAACATGGAACTACATAACCTACTTACCTGTCCTTATATATACAGTTTTAAAGCTTCCTGAATTGCATTGTATCCTCTCTCTGTTGACTGACCTTTCCCTTATCCCCTTTTGTATATTGTGCCATCAGCAAATTTCATCAATGTCCCTCACAATATAATATCAATTGAAGAAAATTGCCTGTAGTACCCTTGTGTCATGCCTGTAGTCACCTCTCTTCAATCCAAACAGCTCCTTCAATATATATTCATTCAAATTCTGCACATTTTTAGCAATACAATATCTTAAAGAAAAACAACGACTTAAGTATATTCTGTGCTCAAGAAAGGGGAAATGTTTGAAATAATACATTGTCTTAATACATTAATTTTTCCATATGTTTTGAACTTTTTTTAAAAAAAAAATGTAAGATGCAGTTATAATCTACCCGTAATTTAAGGTGGCATAAATTATATTCTTTCTCATTGATAAATTATATCCTATTAATATCAATGTTAATATAAATAAAATAGGAAATAAAATAATAGAATGCATGAATTGGAAGGGACTGTACAGTCATTTAATCTACCTCCTTGCCCAGTTCAACTGTCCATTAAATCAATTTATAAGCTGTAAACCTGTACATTGTAGGCCACCCAGTTTCTATTTATAGACTTGTTTTAAGCAGATAGTTTTATTACTTAACAGTATTGACCATTACAAAATTTCTCCTAATATTCATCCTGGATGTCTTTATAATTTCAAATCAGCATTCCTTATCAATTTCTTAGTTTGAGAACAGATCTTCCCCTTTTTACTTGTGATAACTTTTCAATATTTCTAGACCTATGTCATATATTCTCAAAGTTTCCTCTGTTATAAACTAAACAACCAAGTGTCTTAAACCTTTATTTTTTATTAAACATTATGTTATACAGATAAAATTAATACAACCTAGAGTAAAAATATGGAAAAAAAAATGCAAAAAAATAGTAAAAAGAAGGAAAAATAAGGAAAAATAAGAAACCTAGCCCTTCATTCTCAGCATGTATAATCTACATTAAGAGGTTATCACCATCTCTTAAAATAAAAGCAACCATCTCTTATACATTCTCTCACTCCTTCTCTACGAATCAATTTTTCAAATCTCATCAGTCCATCTTAATCAGCAAAATTCCATTAATTCCATCAGAAAGGAATTATTACATAATTATTACTATCCAATATATCAAGTTTGAATCATTCCTTTCATATTTTTGTTTTTCTATTTAAAGCTATACTTCCATCTCCTCTCTTAAAATAAACAAAACAAACAAAAATAATAAACAATATAAGTAAAGCGTAATCCTGTAGTCCTAGTCAACATAAAGTCGTTAAACATTACTGAAGATAGCAGCCCATTTATTTTAACCTTAATCAAATAAACCAATATTATATTTGTTCTTCTTTCTTCTAACATTCTTTAGTCTCTTCAAACAGTCCTAACATTACTTTTTTCCCGTACTCAATTTGTCTCTTCTGTCAGAATCATTAGCATTTTTAACAATCCTTTTTGTAATTGCACTATACAAATTTCAGTTTTTCACTATTCATATTCTCACAGTCTGCTCTCATGAAATTGTTGACAAGTTCAACAAATCCTTCTTGTAAATACAATGTATAAAAGTTATTCACATTACTCTCCTGGTTTAGTGTGTGTGTATGTGTGTGTCTGTGACACACACACACAGAGTTATAATTGTTAAATCATCGATCAATTTAATTTTTAAATCCAGCAAGTCATCTTTTTGTGTGTCCATTATTTTATTTGTTGCCTATCTTTTTCTTATAGGTTGTTATCACATTCAAATTGATTTAAGTTTTCTTCATGGGAACTTGTATGTTTTCAACAGCACACCTAGTTTTCTCATAAAAAATAATTTAAAATTATTTTCAGAATCCAATAGTAGACTTCTCTTAATGATATATTAATGATATATTTATTTCCTCCTATTGATCTCTAGTGACAAACCTTCAAAATCATCTTATCATTTCCAGATGTAAGCATATATGTAATGGAAAGGATTCTTATAAGTATTTCAAAGTCCTAAATTCAAGTCAATCTGTTGACAATGTTTAAAAATATCTAAAGCCAGTACTATAACTGCTCTTTCACTATATATCCCTCCTTTTATGAAAAACCTTAAACTCATAATTAAAACATTTTTTTTCTTTTTCAACGATTGAAGAAAAATTTACAAAATGAATGTAATCAAATTGTGGTTCTGAAAGTTCTCAATCTCAAGCCCACTCTAGTTTCTTCATAATACTTTAAAGTATGATGCCTAGAAATAGCATATTCCAAATGTTGTTGAACAAGGTGCAAAATTCAGTTGAACTATTATGCAGGGATGACATTCAGCTGGATTGTACCACATCACCTGATCTGGTAGTGGCAATTTGAAATTGGCCCTGCCCAGCCATCCCTGCCCTGCCTACCCATCCCTGCCTTCTATTTCATTATATGAACTTCATTTTTTTTTTGTTTCTTACCTTAATCAGCTGTTTGGTGCATCTACGGAGCCTTCCTGATGATCCCTGCTGCCTCTGGTGCCTGTAAATGAGGTTTAACGGTTTACATGCGCTGCAGTGTGTTTAGCGCACATGCGCATGCACCGAACGGGTAGCAAAACCAGTAGGATTCAATCCCTGCTATTATGTCCTGTAATCATGACCAAATGGCTGTGTTGATACATCCCAATGATGTTAATGCATTATTTACTTATGGAATCCTTTGTGATTTCTGTGCTTTGACATTGTTTGCAATGTCACTTTTGGTGTGGTTTTCTTCCTGGTAGTTCCTTGATTAAAATATTATTTCCACTGATTGTTTGATGTTAATTTTAGCTTAAGCTGGGGAAGATGTGTTCTGGTCTGTTAGTTTCTTTCTTAGTGTTTTTATTAGCTTTTTAAAATGATGTATAAATATAGTTTATTTCCATGGCTAATTTGTGTTTGAAAGGCAAGCTTCCAAAAATTACATAATGGTTTTGTATTTAGCTTGATCTAGGATACTTACAATTTCCCAGTTGAAACTTTTGTTAAATCTGTCCATGTGATGTTGGATTACTGAATTTGCATTGTATTTTCTGACTGCTGGTTAGCATTAATAGATGTGTCCTGTTACTCTTAGTCTATTTGTCCTACGTAATAGCAGTTAAAGTCCTTATATTATATATTGAAGATGGCTCTTCTTTTCTTGGGCTACTGTATCTTTTGGTTTAATTATTTCAATTGTTAGTTAATCAAGTTTTGGAGGGATTTAGTTGATTTGTGTGCTACAATGATACCATATGGTTGAAATAATGTGTGGTTATTTCTGAAATATTTTTCATGTATGGTGGTTTATCTTTTTCATAACCTGAATTGGTTGTGCTGCAGTGGGTTGAGTGGACAGATGTTATTTGATTCTATCAAAAAATAACCAATAGTAACCAAGTTATGAGTGTTGCTTGGTTATTATTGGTTTTTTTTTTTAAATAGAATAGTGCTTCTTACTTGACATTATTTCCTCTGCTGATGAGGATATCCAAAAAGGACAGAATGTTATTCTTTCCCTTTTTCCTTATAAATGTTATCCCTTTGAAGATGTTGTGAATCACTGACTTCTTTAGCTTATTTAGCAGTTGCATCATACTACTATCTTTTGTTTATTTGGCATACTTCTTTCACATTGCTGGCAGGCTAGGTACCTGCATTCTTAACTTTGATATAGGACTTCATACCTAAATATTATCACATTATCCCAATGGTCCATCGTTCAAGCCTGTTGAAGTAATTGTGAATCATGATTTTGTTTTCTATTGTATAAAGCAATCACTTAGCTTGGTACTATTGTCAAAGTCATTAAGCAATATTTCCATTGTATCATCTAGGCATTTTAGAAAGATATGAATAGCACTAGTCTTAAGATGTAGATAGTGACTGGCTCAAGAGTATTCAACTGACTCTGTCCCTAATGTTGGACTAGAACGTAGATCTCCCAAATTTTGTATTGCATTGAGAATAAAATTTCCACAAATTCTATTCCTATATTATTGAACAATTGTAAGATACACATTCAAAACATCCTGGAATATACCAGGGATTTTGTAACATTTTTCTCATCATCTTTGCCTAGACTGCTTGCTCACCTTTTCATTATTCTCATATAAAGAATATAAGAGAACTGAGAGATGTTGCCTAGGGATGGGAAGGTAAGTTGTGGCTTTTCTCTGCATGTTACCAATTATTTGTTACCTTAAGTGCAAGAGATTATTTTATCTATAAAGGAACTGGTAATGAAATAAATATATACAGAAATAGCTTATTATGGAAAGTGTTGTCTAGACAAATGCCATAAGAATATTTAGCAAGGATATATTTGCTGTTGTAGCAAAATATACTGTGGAAGTATTTAGTATACTTCCGTGGTAGATTAATCCTTTTCTACCATTATCAGCTGTCTTGTTAATATCTCAGGAAGTACACTTATACTACAGGTATGTGCTGAGTGGTGAAAACTTTAAATATTAATATGTGCTGCTCTTTAAAACAAACATTGTACCATTAATGGGATATCACAGACCATTTTCAGTTCAGTGGAGGCTCCAGTCAGCCTATATAACCTGTTTTCTGCCAGTACACAGGATGATTGTATGTCCAATCCTACATAAATATTTTAATTCCTCATCACTTAGCAGACACTTAGCATTTAGAGAACAATGATAAAATAACAAGGTGATGGACCTGGGGTAAGGAACTTTCTTTGAAAGTTGTTGAATAGGAATACAAGGTATTTCTCTAAGAATGTTGAAACACTTTCACATATTCACATTGTCTATTATCCAAAATTTCTTTGTTTTACAGAATTCATCTTTATGTCCATCTCATTGTTAATGTAGGTAATTGTCAGTAATGCCAAGTTATCCAAATCTTTCTCTATTTCTCTGCTTATAACTTTTCTTACTTTCCAAAACTTAGATTTTGTCAGTACTGTAATTTGTTTTACATATCCAGCCAATTGTCCTACAAAAGAATAAACCTTCTTCTAAAACTTCTTTCATGACTTTTTTATTTTTGCACATGCTTCTTCTATTTCTTGTCAAAAACATGTAAACTGTTGTCAACCATCATACTCATCTCACTCATCTTCAGATATTTTCTGTAATAAATTAGGTGAAATACCCTTAGCTATAAGTTGTACCAGTGAGCTTATTCTATTTTTTTCTGGGTTTTATATTTTGGGGTTAACCATTAAGATAAAAGTCAAGTCAAGTAGGTTTTATTGTCATTTCAACAATATATAGTACAGTACATAGTGAAACAAAACAACATTTCCCCAGGACCAAGGTGCTACATCAGACAATATAGATAAAAAAAAGAGCAGGACATAGAACTACACATAGCTCTAAATCTAAGAACTTAGAGAGGAGGAAAGCTAAATACACAAGTATTTATGATTTTAGTTTCTTTGTGTTGAGGAGTCTAATGGCTTGTGGAAAGAAACTTACACAGTTTGTTTGTGTGGGCCCAAATGCTTCTGTACCTTTTTCCAGATGGCAGGAGAGTAAAGAGCATGTAAGAGGGTGTATGGTCAGCCACAATGTTTCTGGCTTTTCAGATGCAGTGTATGGTGTATATGTTCATGACAGAGGGAAGAACAACCCCAATGATCTCTGCCGTCCTCACTATTTGCTGTAGGGTCTTGCGATCTGAAATGGTGCAATTCCCAAACCAGGTAGTGATGCTCAGGGTGCTCTCAATGGTTTCTCTGTAGAAGGTTGTGAGGATGTGTGGTGGAAGCTGTGAAAAGTGAAAGTATGTCAATTAATAAATGAACTTAAAAGGCAACTGTCAAGATCTAAAAGGACATTTTATTGGGGGGGATTTCTGCTGAAGGATATTGGCCATTTTATACAGTAAAATTTAGGGCCTTTTAGATTTGACACATTTTCTCTTTTTCTACTGCAAGGTCAGAGGGTGAGGGGGGAGTTGGAAACAGCAACTCAGAATTGTTATCTTGTTTTCATTCTTTTACATCTGGTTCTCATGAGAACTGTTTCCGGACATTTCACACCTGCGATGGGAAGTGTCTTAAGGGATCATTGGAACTCTTTTTGAAATGGTTGGAGGGAAATTAACATGTGATAATTAGTGGGGTGGAACTTTCAGTTTTGCTTGGGTAGAGAACGCCTGGGAATCTTTAGATTCGGGATTTCTACAGACCATACCAGAACAATGTCTTCAATAAAATCTTATTCCTTGGACTTTGTCTTTTTGAAATTCTGATTGCATTGCTGATGTTGTGTGGAACCCAGACAGCAACCCATTTCTCTCTTTTTCCTTGCTTTTCTTTTGTCTGTCTTTAGTGTCAGTTAGTTTTCTGTACTAGAGTTTCTCTCTGTCTCTGTCTCTCTTTGTCTCTGTTGATAGATAGATAGATAGATAGATAGATATAGTATGTGTGTGTATATATTAGAAATGTTTTAACTGTTTAAAACTTTCTTAAATAAAATATTGTTAAAGTTTTTTCTTTATTTTTCTAAAATACTTTAAGATATTTTTCTTAATTCCGAAAATAAGGTGATTCACCAAGTGTCTTTGCTTCCTTCCTGCTATTCAGAAGATCTCTCTTACATTATGAATTAATTGTATACAAAAGAGTTTAAGAAAATTAGGTTTTCTGTGAGTCATATGTCCATAACAGCCTTACGGTGATTTTGAGCACAATAATACTCCTTCAGGCCCCAAGATTCATTACTTATGATTAACTAGAAAAAATTTCTTGTGGTTTCCTTCCAAGAAGTTGCTATCAAGAATACATGCATGATCTTTCCTTCTCTAGAGCAAAATCTTTTGGCGAGGACTAGTCATCTGTCTGCCAATCTTTGCCACAGTGCTTCACCATTCACAAAGATGTTCACAGGGATGTCTAAAATACCATAGGTCCTAATCCAGAACCTCTTTCTCTGGAGAATACTATTTTTATTACAAAATTACATTTGATATGTCAGATAGAGCAAAAGTTTGAAGCTTTCTTTTCTTTTCCTTGTAGCTGAAACATTCTGCAAATGTTTTATTTTGGTCAGTCTTATATAATTTCTTATATTGAACAGAAACTTCAAAATTAAGAAGTTAAACATGAATATAAAATTTATAGAAAAAGGAAAAGAATCTTTGAGCACATGTTCGAGAGTGGCTATATCAGAATAATATAAAATTTTTATGTGTGTTGAAACTAACTTAATTCCCTTTATGCACTTGAAACAAAATATTAATTGAATCATATAAAGCAAAGATATTGGAAACTAGATGAAAGACTGTTTATTATTAGTCTCTTGGCTGAAACAATTACAGCAATATCACACCACTTCTACTATCAAAAATGCCCAAGACCAAATATGTAATGATTCTGATCTAATATTTATTTTTATTTCTTCAATGTATAAAAAAGTAAATTAAAAAAGATAAAAAGGTAAGCAAAATAAGAACAACACAATATCTCAAAATACCACAAAAACAACAAACTCAGCTGAATTTTAGACCCCTTATTTAACTTGATCACTTGATGAAGCTTTTTATTGCTTCAGTATAAAAAAAACAGCTTATTGACAGAAGTCAAATAGCTATGAACAATTTTTACTATAAACCTTTGATTGAATTCTTTCCAATATGAATAAAGCAATGTTTTACAGCAGCACCCATGCTCAGTAAATGTATCAAGTTATAATATACTCACAAAGTGTATCATAGCTTATTGACATTGTGTTTGTGTGTGCCTGTCTGTCTCTGTATGAGTCTGTCTGTCTGTCTCTCTTTCTCTGTAAGAAATTAGTAACTGCAAAAAATGCCTTTGATACATAAATTTGTGAAACATTTTTGACAAAATATGAATTATATCTTATTTAATTTTATTTTATGTGGCGTGGCATGGCATGCCCATTATTAGGACAATTAGAGAGGGAATTATCCCTTTATGAACTAAAAGTTGAATGGCACTCCTCATACTGACATATTTTTAATCTGAAATTACTAATCTGCTTTATTAGGTAAAGGGTCAGGGTTTCAATTATAACAGTGGTTGGAACTGGATATAAACTGTTAACCATGTTCTGATGATATATTCTGATATGTTTATCCTCTATACTCAAATATATATTTATTTTGTAATTGTTCAGGTTATTCCATTAAACTGATGTAATCTTATATACTTATTTAGGGGTCTAATGTTTCATTGAAAATTTGCACCTATTGGTATTTTGATTGTTACATTTCTATGAAGATTTTCAATCATCCAGGTCATGATTGTACCAAAGGTGCTTTCAAAAGGCAAGTAGGCTTTCTTGGATTTTTTTTCCTTGAAAACATTTCACTTCTTAGCCAAGAAGCTTTGTAAGTTCTGACTGAATGGTGAGGAATGGAAAGATTTATATTCCTTAGCAATCATATGATTATCAGCACTCTGAAGATTGTTCCAACTCTCTGAGAATTAACTTATTGGTATTTGAGTCAGACAGCTAACAACTGAGCTTCAGACTGCTAATAACCAGATGATTTCCAAGGAATATAAATTTTCCAATCCCTATTACTCAGCCAGAACTTACAAAGCTTCTTGGCTAAGAAGTGAAATATTTTCAAGGAAAAATCAATAAAGTCCAATTTTTGAAAAGGACCTTTGAGATCTCAATTGTTACTTGTATTATTTTATTTATGTGGGAATATAGTTATTTAAAAAAAAAAAACTCTAGCTCAGTATCCACTTTTAAATTCAGATACAAAATGACACAAGTAGATGATTAAAATCTCACATTATTATAAATGGTATTTTTTTAAAAAAATAAACATTACTTTAAGAGTATGCTCCATCCCATAACTAGGTAGACTACATTGCCCTGACAAAAAAACACTTAATATTTTCCTTGGTATAGCCAACAAAGAGAGGAGACCACGTGGCTTAGAGGTTAATACATCTAACCTGGGTTTGAATCCCAGAACGGTATGACTAGCTGATGAGAGCCAAATAGCTTGAAATAGATTTATACTAGTCTCCCTTTATTTCTTGGTCAGTAAAACAAATTCATTACTTCAAGACTGATAACATGGCAATAATCCTATCTTAACATTTTAAATTATTTAAAGTTGACTGTTCAAATATGAATAAATAGCCTAAATAGTATTACTACCAGGTATGTTTATTATATAATGATAGGTAGTGGTAACTTGTGATTTAGAACTTTACTAGACAAGCTATGGCTCACATTGGATCATATTTCCTTATCTGAACAGAGACAGAAGAATCGTTACTATGTTTTGATTTAAAAATTAGAAATGAAATCTTCATTTTATTAAATAAAAGAGATGTGTAGCAAGACAGATTTAGTATGCTTACATCAGCAGTAATAATATATCTGGGTTCCACACAACATCAGCAACAGAATCAGAACTCCAAAGAGACAAAATCCAAGGAATAAGATTTTATTGAAGACATTGTTCTGGTACGGCCTGGAGAAATCCCGAATCTAAAGTTCCCGGGCTTTCTCCACCCAAGTAACACCCAGTCCAAAATGTCCTTTTAGACTTGACAATATCATGCAAGTCATGCATTATTGAGGTGTTGCAGTTGACAGTGGATATGGTCAAGTTGAGGAACTCTTGCAGAAATTAGTGTTTGTCACATAGTATTGAATTCATCTTCTCTTTCACCCTCCATTTTTTTTCTTTTCTACTCATTTTGTACCTCTCTTTATGATTCTAGAGACATGCAGCCATTTCATCCTCCATTTTTTTATTTCTCCATTCTGGGAAAGGAGTCAGGTATAATGGCTGATGTACTTGATTGACACTAGAATGATCCAGTTCTACTCTGTCTGCAGCCACTCATTTGGTGACTTTCAGCCCAATCCACCTTATGGGATTATGTTAAGTGATGAAATAGGAGAATGGAACACTATGTATGTGGCTTGAGTTCCTGAACAAAGATTGGCTATAGATATATGTGCATGTTTTGTGTCGAAAGAGGGTATACAAAGCAGTATAAATATCCAGGCCTTTCTTTATGCATATTAGATGTTGCTGTTTCAAGAACCACATGATGAGTCAATTCCTTCCTGCTGGGTAAGGGAGGGAGGGAAGGAGGGACTGCAAGACTAGCTGAGAGAGTATCATGGAACATTAAAAATCAATATCACATGACTATGGCAGCAACCAGCAGCATAATTGCATCCAATAGCACTAAAACAGCCACAACTTTCCCGAATTTCATCCCCTTGAGAATCATGGTTACAGATTTTGAATGCATTCTGTAAATTAGCCTATTTGGTTCAAAAATAGTTGCCTTGTGATGCCCTGTTTCACTCAAATTAAGGTCATGGCAGTGAGAGAGTTAGTAGAATATAGATCACAAAGCATAAACTTTGATTTCCATTTCTTTATGAAACAAAAAAGACTCAGACTCATTATGGCCACAAGTTAAAAGCTTTTATGTGGCTTCTTTGGCATCACAGTTGGCCTGGTTCCAGTTTTAGCCATAGATTTATTATATTTATGAAAAGCTGCAAGGCATATTTAGAAACTATTGGAGTAGAAGTATAATTCTGACTCTTATACTCTTATGAGAACACATTCTGGGAAATCCCAATTTGAAAATTGCAAACATTATGTACAATATTAATTACACAATATATAATTATTATTATATTATTTGGCACAGGAGATATTGAGGAAGTAGGAACAGAATAGAATACTTATTCCTCTTATTTGTATCATTTTATTTGCAATCAATTTTTTAAATAATCAGATTTATTCTAAGAAAAAAATGAATTACCTGAAATTGATAAATAGAAGCATATTCCATTAAAATATTTCTTGATTTCATAATTTGCATTTAAAACTCTACTTACTAGTGTTCTGGTAAGCCATTTATGTACAAGGTATCAAATAATAAATAATTATAAATACAATATCAGAGTACAAATGTTAGATGTCTCAAAGGAGTAGGAACTTAGATTATTTACATTTGGCCTTTGGGTTACTAGCTTTAAAACGTATTTGTGGCATGTCTTTTGAATTATTCTTGATTGACAGTTTTTATTAAAACAAATGTAGAATATTTCTAAAATAGATATTATTTAGAAGATTTGAAATATATTAATAAATCAGTAATAAGGAACATAAATATTAAGACCTGCATGTTTCCCCTGATTTTAAGATGAAATTAATTCAACAAAAGATTCATTTCCACATTTACTGCATACCCCAGAGAATGTTTTAAAAGGGTTAGCTGTTAATCTCATTATGGTAGAAGAATGGGTGAGGGAACACTTATTATATGATATACTGTATTTATTTATT
>JAEANM010020798.1:565-12014 GCA_017656035.1 Myanophis thanlyinensis
CCCCAGCCGGCACGCTAATGAACTTTCAGATGGGTGGACTCCAACTCCCAGAATTCCCCAGCCGGCACGCTAATGAACTTTCAGATGGGTGGACTCCAACTCCCAGAATTCCCCAGCCGGCACGCTAATGAATCAGAGTCATTGACTGAGATGGAGAAGTTACAGAAATTGAAGAAATAACTAAATAAATTGGGGCTTTGGGGCAAAAGATGAAAAACGGCAGGCTTACCTCATCGGAGTCCAGCAGTGGGGGCAACATGCTAGGAGGGAAAGGAGGAGTTACAAACACACAGAGACGGCAGACAATAAAATTCTAGGTTTATGGGATGGATTAATAACTCTGTCGGACCGAACGACCTAATTTTCATGGAGGTTTTTCTTGCCCTGCTCCAAGAAACCAAGGAAAGACTCCCCTGAGTTTCTTCTAAGTTTTTTGACTAAAATGCAGGGATTGAAATGTTTACGTAATAATCCCTTCCAGGCTGCAATCCTTTACTACAACCCTACAACAGACAGGAGCCCGATGACCCAAACGCAGGGAAAATATCTTAAACCCCCCAAAAAAAGAAAAGACTTACACATCAGCCATGGAAGAAGGAATGTTTTCTTCCACCCATTTCAAGTCTTCATCCTGCATCTGGAAGACGACAAGGGGGAAGAAGGTAAGCCCAGGATGGGAGGAGGAAAGAAAAGAGGAAGAGGAAGAGGAGAGAGGAAAAAAGGAAGAGGAAGAAGGGTGGGGAAGAGGGAAGAGGAAGAGAAGAAAAAGAGGGGAGGAGAAAGAGGAGAGAGGAGGAAGAAAAAAAGGAGGAGGAAGAAGAAAAAGGAGGGAAGGAGGAGGAGGAAGAGACAGAAGAGGAAGAGGAGGAGTAGACACTCCATCTCAAATTCTTACCACTCGGTTGCCTTTTAGAATCCCGTTGACTTCCGGTTTCCCACCCCTCATCTTCATCCCTGCGCCGAAGAGAAGAAGGGGAATAGCAAGAGAGAGAGAGAGAGAGATAAAAGTGGGGGAGGGGAGGGGGAGAGGGAGGCCAAGCCCGCCCCCCCCCCCTTTCCAGATCCAACACACCAGCTCCATCCTAAGAACCAACTCAGGTGGGCCACTCTTTTCCTTGGCAGAGACGTCTCTCTCCTGCAAGGGGACCCCGAGAGATCAGCCAGAATGCATTGAGGGGGGGTCATGTTTACAGGCCAGCCTACCAGCAGGACCCAATCTGGGGTTCAAGAACCAGAAATGGGGGTCCTGGAGCAGAAGAAACACCTCCCCCACCCCACCCGAGGCTTACCGAAGACTTCGTTGACCACCTGCTCGTCTTCCTCTTCCTCCTGCTCGCTGCCCTCGTCCACCAGAGGCATGAAGGCGTATCTGGGGGGGGCAGGGGGCAGGGAGGGGCTGTGAGATGGGGCTGGGGGCTCACCCGTGGGAGACCAACCCTCTTTCCCACTATCTCCTTTCTTCTCCTCTCCAGATTTTTTCCCCTTGAGAAGAGAATGGAGCCCGGGAACCCGGTGCAATAGCAATAGCACTTAGACTTATATACCGCTTTGTAGCGCTTTCCAGCCCTTTCCAGAGTCAGCCTCTTGCTCCTCCAACAATCCGGGTCCTCATTTTCCCCACCTCAGAAGGACGGAAGGCTGAGTCAACCTTGAACGACTCAGAGAGAGCCGCCCTGGGTTCGAGTCCCGATACCTTTGATTATTGGCGGAGGGTCTCCAGAGGAACATGATCACCAGCAGGATGATGGAAAAGAGGAACCTCCAGAAGGCGTCGTCGATCCAGAGTTCCCGCCAGTCCTAAAAGGGGAAGGAAGAGGAAGGGGCCTTGTGAGAAGCTACAGGTAGATCTTGTTTACTACTCACTGTTTCAACAGGCCGGTCTGGCCTAGTATTAATTTTGGGGTTCTAATTGGTTTTTTTTTTTTAATTTAAATTTTAAATTTTAATAATTTTATACCTTGTTTTTTTAGATGGTTGTACACCGCCCCGAGTCCCCTCTCAGGAGAGAGGCGGTTTAAAAATTTAAATAAAAAAGAAATAAGATAACACTGTTGTTCGAAATTCAACTTTTTCTAAAGATCGAAATTCAACTTTTTCCAAAGTCTCAACATCCCCTTTCTGTAGTGTGGGGACCAAAATTGGTTGCAGTATTCTTGGGAGGAAGAACATTTCAGTGATTGCAAGGATCATCTTGTCATTTCTTTTTGTTTTTTTAATTTGTGGGACTAGAAGAAGAGGAGAAAGGATGCCCAGCCTGCTTACTCACAGATTGACAGGTGGCAAGATGGAAAGTCTTGGTGGTCCAGACGATGAAGATCAGGGAGGCTGCAGAGACAGAAAACACGTTTTGTGGGGGACGGCTGGCGGGATGGGAAAGCATCTTCTGGAGGCAGAGGGAGTCTTGGAAATTAAAATTTAACCGAGGGATTTAATATCCTGCTCCAGGCCTATCTGACAAACGCTGGAGGGGTTTGGGGTGATAAGCCAGGAGTTTTTAAAAAATAAATCTGAGCAGATATGAGAAAGCAAAGGCTCTGTGAAAACCCGAACGGGAGCGCAGAGCTCTTCCGCTGAATTTTAATTTTAAAGCCGAGAATTTCTTTAAGGACATCACGAGCCTGATCTCATCCACGTTCGCTGCTGAATCGGAATACCAAGAGAGCGAAACCCGACGATTTCCATCCCAGTTCATTGCCTTCACGCGTCTGCGTTTTGCGATGTGACCCTCCTCTTCCCCGTTTATTATTTTATTTGTATCTGACCTGTATTGGTTTTTTTTTACAAATAACTCAAGGGGGCAAACATGTTCTGACACAGCTTCCTCCTACTTTCCCCACAACAACCACCCTGTGGGGTGGGGTGGGTTGAGAGAAAGAGCAGACGGTCCAAAGTCATCCGGCTGGCTTTTGTGCCTAGAGCAGAACTAGAACTCCCAGCCTCCCGGTGATCGACCCCAAGTTATCCCGCTGGCTTTCATGCCTAAAGTAGGACTAGAACTCCCAGCCTCCCGATGACTGACCCGAAATCACCCAGCCAGCATTCATCCATTCATTCATTCAAGGCAAAACTAGAACTCACCATCTCCTGGTTTCTAACCTGGTGCTTTTACTAGACCAAACCACCTCCTTAAAGTAAGTCCTAGCCCCAACCAGGGCCTCCCCCCCCCTCAACCTGAGCAACAAGGTGGCAGTGTGGGTCTCCCTCTCCCCCAAAGCCTCCCCCCAGTTCCCCCCTTACCTATGACGGCGAAGATGAGGGTGTTGGTGAAATGGCGGAAGAGGGAAAGCTTAACCAGGTTTCTTCGCAGCTTCAGCAACTTCATGGTCTGCACCAGGTTGATCAGGATGTGCCGGGGGTCAAGGAGAACAGCGTGGCATGGAAGTGGATGGGTGGGTGGGTGGGGCTGGGGGATGCCAAGATGGGACAACCCCCCCTCCCCCCGTCAAGAGGCGAGGAACCTGGGTGCCTCTCCAGAGAGGACAGCTTGGTGGTTTAAAACCCAGGCTGGTCTTGGGCTCATCAGGGCAGGGTTTGCACCCAAAACTGGACACCGATAACCTCCCCTGCTGGGAGTGCAGCCCCCAAACCCTCTCCAGCAGGGATGGGGAACTAGGACCCCTTTGGGGCCTGCAGACTTCAATTCCCAGAGTTCCTGAGCTAATCAATGATGGAGCACCGACAACTTCTAGTGGCAAGCTGTTCCACTGGTTAACTGTCCTCACTGATAGGAAATTCCTCCTTAGTTCCAGGTTGCTTCTCTCCTTGATTACTTTCCATCCATTGCTTCTTGTCCTGCCTTCAGGGGCTTTGGAGAATAGGTGGAGCCCCTCCCTCTTCTTTGGGGCAGCCCCTCAGATACTGGAAGACTGCTTATCCTGTCCCCCCCACCCCCCACCCACCCCCGGTCCTTCTTTTCTCTGGCCAAACCCAATTCCTGCAACCGTTTTAGCCTTGAATCATCTTAGTCGCTCTTCTCTGAGCTTTTTCCAACGTCTCAACCTCTTTTTTGTAACACAGCGGCAGAAAAATGGACGCCGTACTCCAGGTGTGGCCTTACTAAGGCTTTACCAAGCGCTACTAATACGTGAAGTGATTTTGATTCTGTGCCTCTCTTTACACAACCAATGCAAAGGATTGCATGGGCTTGTTTTTTGGGGGGGCTGCTGCCGCACACGGCTGGCTCCTGTTTATAAGGGATCCTCCAGTAGGACCCCCAAGATCCATCAAGGGGTCAAGAGAACGCAACCAAGCCCACCCACCCACCCACATCTGAAACCAGCTCAAGCCCATCGTCCGGACAGCCTCTCTTCCCTTTCGAGAAGGGAGGTGGGGCAGGAGGGGGAGAAGGCGGAGCCAGAGCCCAGAGCCCACCCACCCCCCCGCACCTGAACACCCCCACCCCCACCCCGGCAGGTGAGGACCACAGAGGATATCCACCAGCAGAGAGCAGAGTCAAGCAGAGCAAGGGGAATGGCTGCGAGCAGCACCAAGTCATCCTGAGCCTGGGATAAAACGAGAGAAAAGGAGAGAAGGAGAAAACAAAAGTGATGGAGAGGAACGAGAGAAAGAAAGCAACAGGGGGTGCCCCAAACACAGGCTGGGGGGGGGGAGGGATAACTGGGCCACAAGGGCGAGTGGGAATGAATGGGCTAACGGGGGAGGGGAGGGGAGGATCGGAAGACCAAGGGAAGGAAGAGGGGCCAGTGGCTTTCGAACCCACAGAGAAGTTTGGGGCTCGCTTACAGTTTAGTCCTCGGCTTATGACCACGATGGCCGTACAGCAGGCCATTCCCACGACTGACCCAGTTTTTTTTACAACTTTTAGGATGGCCATCAAGCGGACTTTTTCTGGCCAAAACCCCAGAGATTTTCAGAAAAAACGTCATAAAATGCAGCAAGATAACCCGTGGGATGCTGCCAATGGACATAAAGTGAGGCCAGCGCCCAACGGGGTGTGTGTGTGTGTGTGTGTGTGTCACATGGCTGCGCAGCCCCCACCCCACTGACAAAAATACAAAGCTGGGTTGTAAGTAGCCTTGAGGAGCGCTGTCGGCCCTTCCAACGGTCACTAAGAGCTAACTGTCATAAGTTGAGGACTCCCTGTACAGCATGCACATTTGGAAAAAAAAAACTTTTTTTTGTTTTTTTAACTTTGGAAAACCCCAAATTTCACTATCTAAAAGGGATTCACTTGTTAGGGTGGAGGGGGGGGGGGGGCAAGCGGCCGTGCAAATCGAAAACAAACCAGTCAGTAAGTGGATAAAAGTTTGTAAGCGAACTCCTTCAGGATCCTTTTGGGATGCCTTTTTGCTGACCGAGAAGCCAACTAATTTTTTTTCATGGGGGGGGAGGGGGGGGGCTAATTCTGTTTGCAAAGCCAGATTCCTTTCCCCCCCCCCCACCTGAAACCAAGAAAGGGGGCCAAAGTTTGGGGCAAAGGATATCCACCAGACGATACAGGAGTCCACAAAAGCGAGAAATAGCTCGCAGATCAAGGTGACCATGTTAGCTTGTTCCTGGGGTGGGTGGGGGTGGGGGAATAATCAGAGGGTGAGCGAGAAGACCCCCAGCCCCTTCCCCTCCCCCACTGCAAGGCTCCCCCGCCATTCCACCCCTCCTTGCCCCTGAAGTCCCTCCCCCCACTTACCGATTTCACCCGCAGCACGCCTTCGATGATGGAGAAGACCAGGTACATCAGCCCCACGCCGACCACACGGTTCAGAAGGGCCCCCAGGCGTGGCCTGAAAGAGAGAGGGGGGGGAGGGGCAGGGTATCAGGGTGGGGGTCCAGCTTTGGCAGGGGGGAGGGGCTGACAGCCCCGAGGGTTCGGGCCTTCTCTGTGGCTGCACCCTCCCTAGGGAACAAATTGCCCCCGGAGATTCGGACCATTGCAGACCTGCGGACCTTCCGGCGTGCATTAAAAACCCATTTATTTCAGCAAGTTGGTCTGGCCTAATACTTAGCGGGGTTTTTTAAATTTAAAATTAAATTTACTGGATTTTTAATTGGTTAGTGGTTTAAATTTTTACTTTTATAATTGGGTTTCTGGCCATTGATTTAATTTGTTCTTAATTGTATTTTAACTTTTATATGTTTGGTTCTTAGATTGGCTGTACACCGCCCTGAGTCCTCTCGGAGTGGGGCGGTGTATAAATTTTGTAAAATATAAAAAACTATAAATATAAAAATATATATGGTTCGGCCTTAGGGCAAAATCCTCAGGAGACGGTGAGTTCTAGTCCTGCCTTCAGCACGAAAGACAGCTGGGCGACTTTGAGCCAGACAGCCCAACCCACCTCACAGGGCTGTTGTTGTTCCCCTCCGTCCCCTCTTACTTGACAATGCCGTATCCCAGGCTGGCGATAATGACGAGAATCCGGGCCAACATCCGCTTCACAGCACACAGCACCTCGCCGAAGATCACAGCGCCTTGAACTGCAGAAGGAAGCAGAGCAGAGAAACTTTGGAGAATAACTTTGCCTCCTACGCCTCCAATACACACTACATAAACCCGACAAAATAATTGAATAAATACAAAATTATGCATATACCAATATATATTATAGGACGCATATCTTATTACACATATATAATATTACATGAGAGGATAGGTGAGTGGCCTTGAAGCCAGAAAACGGGGCCCAGCCTTGGCCGGTGGAAGCCACCCCCTGGCTTGCTCAAATGGGGGCCCCAGGGATGAAAAGGACCCAAACGCCCATCCTCCCCAGCCAACAACCATGCCCAACAAACTGCAAAACAGCAAGGGAGACTGGACAGCTGGGTAGGTGACGGGAACTGTAGTCCAGGTTGCACAGAAGACGCCGTGCTGAGCAAGCCACAAGAATCGTCCGTTAGGGCCTGCCACAGATGGAGTGGGTGAGAGAATGGTCTCTACCCACCTGATTCCCCCTCGCTTTGGATGCTCTGAAATTCAGCGTAGAAGACCGCTTTCTCCAACATGCCCAGCAGAATGACGCCACCAATCCAGAACTGGATGCGCAAGATATCCCGCCAGTAGCACGCCAGGAGGATCAGCCACAAGACGCCGTAGAGCACGTAAACAATGCACATCACCATGTAGAACTGCGAGAGAGAATGAGAGAGGGACCCCACCAGGGATGAAGGGATGAGCAGGCGCAGAAGGACGATCAAAGGTTGGGAGGTGAAGGGTTGGGGGAGGGGGCACCCTTCATCCCTCAACTATGGGCCAAACAGGTCTCCAAAATAGGGCTTGCCAATCTTGGCTGCTTTAAGACAGGTGGGCTTCAACGCCATGTGGTTCACTGGGGAATTCTGGGAGTTGAAGTCCACAGGTCTTGAAGTTGTCAAGTTTGGAGACCCTTGCTATGGCTGGGGAATTCTCGGAGTTGGAAGTCCAAAGTCTTTGTCAGCGTATTCATGAACTGCAACAGGGCTTAGCAACAAGGTCAACCAATGGGGACTGGGACAGTCTGGACTCTGGGCGTGGCTTAGCTCTGCAGCTCTGAGTCTGTGCTGAGCTCTGAACTGAAACTGCAACTTAACTCTTCTCTGCTTGTATTTACCACCACGTTGGAAAACCTGTTTTTGGGTATTGTATATTTACTTTATATCATATTATATATAAAGAGAAGTTAATGATCCTGCTGAGTTCATTTACGTGTGTGCTTCTGAATGTGATTGCTGATGCAAACTCTGACAGTCTTAAAATTGTCAAGTTTGGAGGCCTCTGCTCCAGAACAGTTTCTCAAATTTGGCAAGCTTTAATTGGGGGGACTCCCAGAATTCTCCAGGCAGCATGTTAATGAATTTCGAGATGGGTGGACTTCAAATGTGTTGGAGAAACAGGCCAAGGTGCCCACTGTTCGCCCTCTGTCTCCTGAGCCGTAAAACAGGGTCTTCAACTTACCACCTTGAGGGGCCACTCCGAGGCGGAGATGTATATGTACTCAGGATGTTTCATCTGAACGTCAACTACAAGGCAGAGCAGGAAAAAGACACGGGTGAAAATGTTTGCAGAAGAGTAGCAACTTCTGGAGAAGAAGAAGCAGGAGGTGGGACACCGGTGAGGGAACTCCAACCCAACCTTCCTTGACTGCTAGACTGGGGGACACCTGAAACCCACCCCAGCAGGGCTTCTGGAAGTCATCACTCCTTTTCCAGAACAAGATTGATTCAAGGAAGGCTTGGACACATCCTTGTCCAGTGGCCTCCTCAGAAGACCCCCCCCCCCAGACCAAAGTAGACTGGGTAAAGGGCCTGAAGTATTGGACTTGCCCCCAGTGCCCCACAACTGAAGTCCCTTCAGAAGAAGGCATAACAGCCCCCTCTGTTAGGGGGTGAAGACAACTCAAATCAGAATATATATTTTTTGCTTGGTCCATCAAAACCAGACTCGCCACTCACTCGAGAGCTCCCACTTGGATGATGGGCTCGTGATGCTGAGGATGAAGACGTATGGGCCATCCTTCCAAGTTTCAGCAACTGTGACAGGCTGGACCCAAGACCAAAAAATTATAATAATAATAATATTTCAGGTAAATCAAGAAGCTGCTCACAAGACAAGATGGATCACCTCCTTCCATAACACTCTTCACAGAAGAGGGAAAGCAGGAGACAGCAGTGGGCCGATTTCTCAGCAGGAAATGGGAACCAGAGAGTGGTCTACCCCATCTTCCTCCATTGTAGACCATCTCGATGGTCCTTCTATAGACGCTGTGAAGGCCATGTAGTACCAGATACCAACGTCCAAACGTTTAGACAGCCTGGGCCTCTCTCCAACCTCTGAAGAAGACCTCTCTTCCAAAATCTAGAACCGCAGCCTCTACCTTCTCTAACTTGGAGCTCTAGAAACAGGCTGGATTTGAAGCTTCTGGGATACTCTTTGGCCAAGGGATCTCAGCTGGGGGGACCTTCTCTGCCATAGAAATCCCTCCTGGAACATCCTCCCTCCAGAGATCAAGATGACCTCCAACCCTGTTGGCCTCTCAGAAAGCTTTGAAGACTTGGCTGCATGCCCAGGCCTGGGGTCTTGGGTGTGTGAGGGTCCCGTTTCCTAGTTATGTTGACAGCGACAAATATTATTGTATCTCTTGCTTGCTTATTTATTGATTTGTAAGATTTATTGGCTGCCTATTTTACCTCTCTGAGCGGTGGTAAAAGATTAAAAACCAGGTAAATCACAAACGTTAAATATAAGTTCGCTCTTGGCTGCTTGATTGCATTCAAGGTCTCCATTTTTTTGGGGGGGGGGCATTGTTTTAATTATCTCAATTGTTTCTATGACTGCTCGCCGCTCAGCGTCGCTGGTTGGAGATGGGCGGCTATACAGGATGGATGGATGGAGGGAGGGATGGATTCCTGAAGTTGCCATCCTCCCAACACCTCTGGAAAGCCTGATTCAGGTGGGGAAGATTTGAGCAGAAGCCACTGGATTAAAGAAACAGCCATCTGCCTGCCTGCCTCCCTGGGGGACAGCTTTGAACACAGCTCTCTTGGGCTGAGCCCCAGAGTCCCTGCAGAGTCGTAAAAGGAGGACAGGCAGCTTATCACAAGAAGGGAAGATAAATATTTCAAACAATGTCCCACTCAGGAAGGAAACCCAGTGCCCAAGCGAGGAGCTCTCTGAATTCCTGCCTGCCACCCCCCCTGCGAGGTCCAGAGGCCGTACACAAGGAGACCACCAACCTCTAACTTTCTCTTCGGGGTGTCCACCTTCTTCTTGGAGTCTTCTGTAGGTCCTCCCTGGGCCGAGGGAGGGGGCTTCAACTTCGCATCCTGGGCCTCGCTAGGCTTCTGGGCTTCTGGGTTTGGGGGGAGGGACCCCTTGGCCTTGGGGTCTCCCTTGGTGTCCGGTGCCTTGGGGGCCTCTCTCTTCCCCACAACCAAGGTCTGTGGAGAAAGGAGGGGAGGGGGAGCGGGGGGGGTCAGGAGGGCGACCCCATCTATAGCACAGCCCCTGAGGTTAAAATACGGGGCCACTTTTGCTATTTTAAATAATCTCCCTTTTCAAAGAGGGGCAATCTGTGTCCTTTGAATTTGAATGAGCTGGAAGGGACTTCTGAGGTCTTCTAGCCCAACCCCCTGCTCAGGCAGGAAATCCTAAATATCTCAATGCTGTCTCCTGTAAAGGGCCAGAAAGGACCTCTAGGCCAGGGGAGCAGCGCATACATGGAATAGATCCAGGGAGTCCTCGACTTACAACCACAGTCAAGTCCCACGTTTCTGTGGCTAAGTGGGACGGTCGTTCAGTGAGTTTTGCCCCATTTTGCAACCAGTTCTTGCCAGAGTCACTGCAGTTGTTAAGTTAGTCATGTGTTCGGCGGCCGTCCTAAATAGGAGCCAGTTGCCAAGGGGTCGCATAAATTCTGATCACGTGACCATGGGGATGTTGCAACAGTCGTTAAGAGTGAAGACCGGGCCCAAGTCATTTTTTGTCAGAGCTGTCGTAACATTGAACGGTCACTAAACGGAGAGTTGTAAGTCAAGGACTCCCTGTAAGGAGCATCCTTCCGTAGATTTACTCATTTTAGGGCAAAGTTAAAGTCACCTTGCTGGCCACCAGCAGCACCTGGGCTTTGAAAGCAAAGGTGGGGTCTACCTTCAACCCCCCCTTCCTATCCGTTTCATCCCTTCCCCTCCCCCCCCTTTGCCAGAATCTCAAAGTCCCCCCAATTGGTTACCCCTGGAGTTGGGATGTGCTTCAGCTTTTTTGGGGCTGGGAGTTCCTGGACATTCATCTGAAACAGAAAGGAGAAGAGACAGTGGTATTAGTTAGGACCCCCCAAATAATACTCCCACTCCCCATTCAAGTAGACTAAGTTAGGAGCTCCCCACTTTGGGGTCCTTGGTGCTCTCTGAGCGGACGTTTCATGACCCAACTAGGTAGCATCATCAGTGCTAGAGGGAGTGTGGGGTTTGCTGTTTATATACATTTGTTTGCCCTGCCCGTGTTAGTGGATGAAGTTCACTCCTTGTTTTCTGCTTGTCTGTCTGGTGTCAATCCCTGCTTATCTAGATGTTGCTTGCTGGAGAGGATGAGTTCCCCCCACCTTAACCAGCACTGATGATGCCACCTTGCTGGGTCATGAAACGCCTGCAAGAAAGCCACCCAGCTCAAGGACCCCACAGTCCTCCTCCTCCTCCTCCTCCTTCTCCCTGCAAACCTCACTCTCCTAACACTGATGATGTTACCCAGTTGGGTCACAAAACGTCTGCAAACTCGGGAGACCACCAAGGAGTGCCCTCCCCCTCCCACCATGAGGCCTCTCTGGTTTCCCAATCGCTTTAAGGCCGCCCCTCTGGAGGGTCCTGCTTCCTGGATCCGCACCTTGTGCAATTGCCCACACTGCACCAGGGTGAAGTTCCAGACGTACTGGCCATCTCCAAGGATGCTGGCCTCAACGTCAGGATTGCTCAGGTAGGTCAAAGCTTCGTTTTCCTGAAAGAAAGAAAGAAAGAAAGAAAGAAA
>JAEANM010020799.1:0-12014 GCA_017656035.1 Myanophis thanlyinensis
CCCTTCCCTTCCCTTACCTTTCCTTTCCTTACCTTCCCTTCCCTTCCTTTTCTTTTCTTTCCTTTCCTTTCCTTTCCTACCCTTCCCTTCCTTCCCTTTTGTCAGCTGGATCTTGCCTGGAGCAATAAGGACCATTTTGGGGAGGGGGGGAAATCAGTTTCCAGCCCAGAACATCCTTCTGAGGGCGCCTTCCATTTCCTCCTATTTTCCCTCCCCAGAGCCAAGAGACAGAAGCCCAGCGGCCCCCGCCACTCCATCCAGGAAACCAGCGCGAAAGCCCCCAGACCCAGTCCAGAAAAGCACACTGGTTCCCCAGAGTGGATTGATCCCAGTGCTCTTTCCCAGAACATCCCTTTGCAAAAGGCCGCATTCTTTGGGGAGGTGGCTGTTTCAAGGGCGGGGAAGGGGGGGAGGACCCACTGTTGGGAGGGGCAGTTTTGCCCCTGTCTCCCTCCCTCCCTCCCTCCCACCCGCCAGCACAGGAATGCAAGGCCGGCTCGCCCATCATGCTCCGCCGTGGTGTGGCTGGTGGGAGGCTCTGAAGCTCAGCGTCCCCAGCCACGCGGCTCCTCAGTTGTGGCTTCGGCTCAGCCAGAGACACACCAAGCCCTTCTCTGAGTCAGCCGACGGAGCATGGGCAGAATCCAGCCTGGAGATCAAGTTCGCCTCGCCCCCCATCCCCTCAGATGTAGCCCCCAATTCTGCCCCCTGCCCCAAAATGCTCGGCTAACTCAGTCCTTCCTGGTCACCAGAACCCCAGTTTGAAAAGGGAGAAGATTTGCCCTCGGGCTCCATGGGGCACCTCCGCAGATGCCCCCCGGCCATGCCCTCCAAGGGCCCCGACATCCCACCTTTTGTCCTCACCTGGGCTTCAGACGGGGGCGGCGTCAGCCAGCTGATGCCCACCACGGTGATGGCGGTCAGGAGACACAGGAGGGCAGCGAAGTGGAGGTAATGCAGGTCCCTCACAAACGAAGGCCGGTGGTCCAGGACGCCACAGCGGGGGATGGGGTAGGCAAACTCCAAGACCATCCGGCTCAGCCCCACTGCCAGCCCCACCGCCAGGCCCCAAAAAGCCCCCTGCACAAGAGAACCAAGACCGTCTGGACCAGGGTCGCCCAACTTTGGCAATGTTAAGCCTTGTGGACTTCAGCTCCCAGAGTTCCCCAGCCAAGGCTACGGCAGGAGTCATTCATTGGGGTTCACACACCTGTCGCTCTAAATCCAGGTGAGCCAAACACAGGCACCATCCTCCCCAAGGCCAGCCTCCCATTACAACCTGGCAACACACCGGGGCTGATGGTTTGGCACACTGGCCAGGTGAGTAAAGAGATGCATGGATTGGTTTCGCCAATCGGAGCACAGCCAGAGGTTTGGCACAGTTGAAGGCACATCACACACACACACACATACACAAACACACACACCAAAGTCACCTGCTCATTGGCTCTCTTCCAAAACACAGCCAGGAGGAAGACTGCGGTGACGGGAGGGGCCAGGTAGCTGGTGACCGACTGAATGTAGATGAAGAGTTGACCACTGTTGGAGCTCTGCAGGATGGGCAGCCACACCACACTCACTGCCACCAGGATGACGGTCACCACCCTGCCGAAGCAGCCAAGACACACATCCCACAGATCACTTTGCCCTTCTCGTCTGCCCTGCTCTCCTTCCCCATTCTCCCACCCTCTGGAATCAGGAAAAAGGGGATCACAGCTCGAAGGTGGACTTTTCCAGGGATTCTGTCTGATCTGCAGCCAAAGATTGTGGGGTCCAGGGTCCCCCTGGAGAGGATCATTCTTGTTCCTGGGATGGTCACTGCCTGCAATAAACATCCTTCTTCTCCTTTTCCTCCCCTTTCTTGTCTTTCCTTCTCCTTTCTCCCTTTTCTTCCTTCTCTTTCCTTCTCTTCCTCATCCTTTCTCCTTCATTGCTTCCTTCTCCTTTCCTTCTCTCCTTTTCTTCCTTCTTCTCTCCACCTTCCTGATTACAAAGGTTCCCCCCCCCTCCACTCAAATAACACTTGAATGCCACCGAGCAACACTCCAGCCTTCACTTATTTTACGGTTTCTGTTTCCCATAAGATTCCACGTTCTTCTGCAAAATTGAGGATGATCTTGAATGGCTAAATAAGGGAAGGGACCCAACCGGCCCCAAACATCCCGCATCCATTCCAGGAAGGAGATGAAAAAGGGCTGCGAGAGTGACCTTGACAGACAGACCAGAAAACCAACTGATAAAACAAAATCTGAATCCAACCCAGAAATGTACCGTAATTTGAGAAAGCGTCTCAGAAATGACCTTCCCTGGTTGCCTGAGAAGTAAAAGCAAAAGGGGGGGGAGGGGAAATGGCAGCTCTTTCAGCCTTGCCACCTTCTGTTCCCCCATCCTTACAACCAAGGTAGCCTCCATGATGTCGGTTTCCCAGCCTGCTTGACACACCCTTTTGAGCACACCCACGTCCCCTTGCAACCCATCGTATGATGGAGGAACGGATTTTGCAAGCCGGTGGAAACTCAGCTGACTCACTCTGGATTTCAGGGGCAACCATAGCCCAAATTCGGAAGTGACTGTGTCAACTGCATCTCTCCCAAGCATTACGGCATGAGAGTCACTGCGGAAGGAATCCAGATGTAAAGCTTATTAACACCTTTGAAGACATCACTCAACTACGCCCCAGCCAGGAACAGTGTCTCATGGCTTCTGATCCCCACCAGGAGGTCCACCAAATTCTGGGAAGCCACCACAGAAAATGAGGTTAAGGCATTCCACCCACACCGTGAAAAACCCACAAATCCTCGCAACGCACCATCAGCACTGAGAAAAACCATGATAAATAGAAGAAAAAGAGAACAAGTCCAGGCACATCGTTGTGATAACTCTTTATTTATACCTCAGGCCAAAAAAGCCAATCAGGTCTTAATTAAAGCATCCCCTTATTCTGGTAGCTCTCCTGGGGAAAAGAAGGAAGAGTTATAAGGAGAAAAATTGCAGAGACCTAAAGTCGACTCTGCCTTTTCAACTCGACCTCAAAAAATCAGCATTTCAGGGAAAAGGCTTTCGGCCTTAAATTTTAGGAACGGCAAAAAAGGGAAACGACAGTAGGGCGAGGCGGGTACATGAGAAACGCACATCGGTAATGCAAACATAAATGTCTTTGTTATCTAATTTTGAATAGTCCCCTTGGCAGCTTCCTGTTGTTCTATGGAAAGCACCAGGATGGCTGTTGACAGAAATGCTTTCCCCAGTTCCTGAAACAATTAGGCAGTGAACTTTCCAAAATTTTAAACTTTTCAGATATTTAAATGTATGGATGTAAGCTTTTCTGGAAGACCAAAGAAGGTATAGATCAGCCTTTCTCAATTTTAAGATGTGTGGACTTCAAATCCCAGAATTCCCCAGCCAACCATGGGGAATTCTAGGAAGTTGAAGCCATGGGGAATTCTGGGAGTTGAAGTCTACAGTCTTAAAGTGGCTAAGATTGAGCAATTTTGGTATAAGCATTTAGAAACAAAGGAGGCTGATTGGCAGGTGACAATTTGCAGTCCATCACACCTGTAGAGTATCGGGTGGAGAACCTTCTCAAGGTTTGACAGATTAATAATTCTGATTTTTACCCTTCCAAGCATAAGGGTGAGAAAGCGCCAAGTAGACGTTTTAACTGACTCGCTAGGATTAGCCAACTCTGCAGGGCTGTCCTCAAACGGCCGCCAAGCCCTGGAAAAAGGCAGCTTCGGCATAACTGCCCATCCATCGCCGAGCCTTTGGGCGAGTCGAGAAGCTCACCGCCTCCTCCCGCTTCTTTCAAAGCCAGGGCAGTGGCCCAGTTCTGCCCACGGCTGGCATTTCTCAATCAGCATTAAAAACAAGAAAGTTCTCCAGGCCCAGGAGAGAAAGAAGAGCAGAGGCAGGAAAGCATGGCTGGCCTCGTTGGCACGATGAGGTCATGAGGTGTCTGAGGTCATCAAGGCGTGTTCCAACAGCTGGAAGTTCAGCCCCATGAAGGATGGATTCCACAGGGGTGGGGGTGGGGGGGGGTTAGGGGTGCAGGGAGCCCTGGTTCAGCATGGGGGAGCCACAGGTAGGTGGCTGGCTGTCACCCCCTTTCTTGAGAAGGCACCCTCTGGTGTCTAACCACTCAGGTCTACAGCCCCCAAGGCCGCCAGCCGGTTCTAAGAGGGGAGGCTCTATCCATAGATGATAACAATGCCCCCTCCCTCGGACTGGGAGGGTCCCAGCAGAGGCAACGGGGAGGCAGAGATGCTTCGCCCCAAATGAGCCTCCCTCCAGATCTCGGAGTTCACCAGCCTCCCTTTGAGCTACCTGACTTGTCTCCACCAGGAGATGGAAGGGGCCACCTGGGGCACCCAAAGGGCATCATGGCTGGCTGCAGAGCCCGCTCCTGCCATGGATCCAGTCCTGGAATGACCCACTCCCCCCACCCCCTTTGGCTTCCTGCCCCATCCTCGTTGCCTGCCACTCCCCACGCGGGGGTGGGGGGGTGGAGGGGAGAGATGACGCAAGGGTATTGACACCGGCATAGTCAAAAGGGGAGAGAGAGAGAGAGAGAGAGAGGTCTCATCCTTATAAGGAAAGCCGGAGCTTTTCGGTTACCTGCCGAGACAGGACCTCTGTTATTCCAAGTGGGGCTGTTTGCGTAGTCTTCCCCATGACAACGGGACTCGCTCCCCACCCCACCCCCCCGAAAACCAACCACGCCTCGCTGGAGGCGGAAGCGGGGCAGGGAGGGCTCCTGCCCAAGGGGAGCAGCTTCTCCCAACTTGGTCCCTTGGGACTACAAAACCCACCTTCCCCTGCCACTCCCACTGGGGCTGATGGGGTCGGTGAGGCCTTTTGATTCCAAAGGGGAAGAATACAGGGAGTTCTCGACTTACGACCACCACTGCTCTGAGAAGTGGCGGTTACGCCTCATTTTATGACCTTTTTTCCAACCACAGCTGTTGGCAACTCATCATAGTTGTTAAGTGAATCACATGGTCATTAAGTGAATTTGACTTCTCCCACTAATCTTTGTTTGTGGGAAGCCGGCTGGAAGGATCACCAATGGCGATCACCTGATCCCAGGATGCGGCAACCGTCACAACACGTGCCAGGTTCCAAGCGCTTAAATTTTGATCCCACGACCAGAGGGATGCTATGATGGTCGTAAATGAGACCAGTCGTAAATGAGGACCAGTCCCAAGACACTTTTTTTCAGTGCCATTGTAACTTCGAATGGTCACTAAATGAAGGCAAGTCGAGAAGCACCTGTAAACATTTTAGACCCAGCAGGAAGACCCAGCCGCAGTTAAACACAATAATCAGTGATCTATTTTTTGCTTTCTTCACAACCCATCGGTCTTCTCTCTTCCGTCATCCTGTGATTCCTTCCTGCTTGGAAATCACCCGATTTCCCAGAGGGATCCAGCGAGATGTCAGAGCACAAAAGTGCCACTTGATCCCTCGCCACAATCCGAATTCTGCTGCAGCCTCTCAGAAACGGAGGGGCCCCTCCTGAACTCCCCCCCTCCCGTCTCCCCTTGCAGAGAAGAAGCTCAGAAGCCCCCAGACCACCTGGGCTCTTCCCTCCCCCTGCCCAATTCAATGCTGTGAAACCCCCCCCCCCCCCGAGGAATTAGGTGAAAGCAGGGGCGTGCCCATCTCCCGCAGCTCTCTTTTCCTCGCCCGGGTGCGCCCAGCTGGCATCCTGGCCACTCTCCGCACATCACAAGTGAAGCGACGAGCCGCAAAGAGACAAAAGAGGAAAGCAACGAAGTGCCAGACTTGCCCAATGCAATCCGGCTACGCTGGGGAGAGTCCAACCTGCTGCCACTTGCTCACTCGCTCTCTTGCTCGTGTGACGGGACTCTTTGCCCTGCGAGTGGTGCCAGGCCCAGCCGTGCCCTGCGCAGATCAGCTGCCCCAGGAGGGGAAAAGTAAACCAGCCAGTGGGGAAAGCAAGCAAACAAGCAGGCCTCCTGCAGAAGCCCTGAAATGGGGAGCTGGCTTTAATTCTTGGCTAGATTAACAGAGTAGGAAAGGGACCTTAGGAGGTCATCTAGTCCAACCCCCACCCCCCATCCACCCACCCAAGTAGGAGACGCTATGAAATGGGGCATCGCTGGGTGATTAATCGTGATGAAGGTCGGGATGCAATTCAACCAATTGTCACTGCTGCATCGTCACATAAACAATGAAACAACCGCTGAAGTCAGCAGGTGAGATTGTTGAGCCCATTTTACAGGAAGAGAAACTGAGGGGCGGGAGAGACTGGGGAAATTACCCGGGAGGAGAAGCGGAAGGTGAGAAGAATTCCAACCTGGGATGGAAGCCAGTCCAAAATAGTTTTACCCAATCTGGTGCCTTCCCTACCGACTGAAAACCCCACCGTCATTCCAAGCTTGCATTAAGCTTGTATGTTTTTGGAAGAAGTACACATCCACCCCTCTGGATTTCGGCCCTCCCTTTTTGGCCAATGACATCCAGCTGAACCACGCTTGCTTTGGCCCCAGATTTTAAAATAATCAGAGTTTTTGATAAGGCAGCTGAAACATGGCTTGTCTCTTCAGCAGCCCATCGAGGTTGCCTTTGACCCTTCAACTTCGCTCTTCAACATGATCTTGGGGACAAGCCCTGATGTGCCAGGCTGGAGATGAATTCGATCTCTCATCTCTGATCTCAGCTTGCTCCTCCTCACCCACCAGCTAGCCAACATTCACGGATATCTGGCTTGCTCAGTCCTGCTACTGGACTGCTGTAGACCAGCCTACCTCCGTTGATATTCTACCAAACTTCTGCAACTGTTGAAGTTCTTAAAGATTGTGGATTTCTCTGATGGCCTGAGCAACATCCGCCAATACCAGGTTGCCCTCACCTTCCAACCAGAAGCAGCTCCTTCTCACTGGCCTGCGGCCGGACCTTCCTCCAGATGTCCATGGTGAAGAGGGCACTGCTGCTGTTGAAGATGGACGTCAGGGATGACATGAGGGCAGCCATCATCACTGCCACCATTAAGCCCCGTAGACCTGGCAGGGTGTGGAAAAGTCAGGTGTTCAATGCAACCACTAAATTTGGGAAGGAGAAGAAGAAGAGGAAGAACACCTGCAGCGTGAAGCTGCCTCTATAAAGTCAAGTGACACCATCTGGTCTTCACCTACCGCTGGGCATGAGTTCCATCACCAACTTGGGATAGGCGATGTTGGCACATCCAACTTCTGTTCCACAGACTTGAGTGCATTCTTCCGGATCAACACACCCAACAGCATCTGGAATCCACACAAACACGAGGGACCCTCAACTTATTGGGGCCTCCAGCCACAGGCTGCCCCCTTTACCAAGACCCAACTTCTCCCAAGGCCCAGAGGCCAAAATCGAGGGCACTGGGCCCAGAAAACCTTTCTGCTATTTTGTTCTGTTGTATTACACTATCTCGCCGGATACATATACAATTTATTTCTTCTTTTTTCCTTTCTTGTTATGGCCTTTTTCTTATGCAAAGCACCCGTCATCCATGGGAGCTGAGTGTTTTTAAGCCTAGGTCTCTGAATGAATGAATGAATGAATGAATTAATGAATGAACAACATCTGGCTTCATTAGATCTGCGGATCTGATGAAGTAAGACATAATTCTCAAAGGCTTTTCATGAAATTATTTAGTCTGAAAATAAGGAGCTCCCAGACTCCACCTGATAATTAACCAGCCCAAGTCATAATACTAATGGGGCTTCATTAGGGATTATTACTGTATATTAGACATTCAAGGCGAGAACAGCAACTTCCGTAGGAGCCCAACACCGCAATGGATATCACACCAGGAAACCTTCCCCAGACTCTTGCACAGAGGAAGGGCCACACACACACACACACCCCACAAGCAGAAGGTCTCTGAGCACCAGCCCAGAGTCAGGATCCATCAGGAGCCATGCACTTGCCCTCCTGCTCTAGATGGAGAAGTGGATCAGGGGGTATCAGCAAAAGAGAGGAGGGGGAGACCGAAAACATGGCCCCCGCTTCCCCAGGGAAACTGCAACCCAAATCCTATTGTTGTTGTTCTTGTGGGTTGCAGAGTCAGCCAGATGTTTAGACGGGAGCTGGCCCTTCTATGGAGGCCTTCCCAAGGACTCGGAAGGGCCAGATGCTGTTGTCTAATGACATCCAAGTTCTCCTGGGATGAAGTCAGAAGCAAAGCTGCCTTTTGCAACCTTTTGCTGAGGGTGATTTCATTATTGCCATCCGAGCTGCCCATTCCAGCCGCTTCCCAAATGTAACAGCAATTAAAACAATCCAAAGCACAAACCAAAGGAAACAACACAGCCCCTTCCAACCCCAGCACAGCAGCGCAATCCAAACGGGAACCCCAGGCTTGGAAGGAATGGGGGTGTTTGGGGGGACCCCGGGAGAGAGGATGCCACCCCTCTTTTGGGGGGGGGGTGCAACTTTTCCTAGAAGCCACCTGGAGCTCATCCGTGTAGTGAAGAGGACAGAACCAACGTGAGAAAGGCCGCCCCTCCCTCCCTCCCTGGGCATTCCAGGGAGCTGCGACTCTTTCCCCCCCCCCCGCCCCCCAAGCTTCCCCCTCTTCTTCCAGAGACTTTTCCCGAGGATACACACACACACACACACACACCGTCCTGTTTATCCAAAGAAGGGAGGGAAAGTTTGTCCGTGTTTGGGAAAGTCGCGGCTGCTTTTGCGCTCGGGAGGCCAAAGTCTGAGCAGCTGTCCGGCCAGCCTCTGCTGCCTCCCCGACCCCCGATCCCCAGCCTCGCCTGGCCTGACGTGGAAGGGCTCCGACTGGGGCGCTGAGTCAGTTTCCTGCCTCCCCTCCGGAGCCGGGCAGGGTTTGGCACCGCGGGAGCCCCGCGCGGGACAGGCAGGAACAGGGACCGTCGGAAGGCGGGCGGGGCCACCTGGGGCGGCAGGTGAAGCCAGGAGGAGGGGGAGGGGGAGGAGGAGGAGGAGCGGCTTACTCAGCCGGGCCGCTTTTCGGAGCCTCCTTCCTGCCTTTTTCCTCCACCTCCTCTTCTCACGCCGACCTCACGCCCGGCAGACGCGCCGGAGTTTCCACGCTGTCGCCCAGCCAGATCCGGCACGGCAGGAGCGCACCTGGCCAGGCAGCCCAGCTGGCAGATAAGAGAAGGCTGGCGGGGAGGAAGAGGAGAGCTGGAGGGCATCCATCGGACGAGGGTCGCCGGGGAGGGGAGCGGCAGGAGACGAAGCCCCGGGAGCAAAAGAGATTGGTCCAACCCTGGGCAGATGCCTTCAGACTGAGCTTCTTCTTCGCCTTCTCTGGGCATCTGGAAAGTGAGGAGAGGGGATTGCTGGAAAATTCCTGAGGGAGGAGGAGGAGGAGGATCATCGGCCCAGATAGTCGTCCTTTGGGGAGGGCTGGGACGCTGCTTTCCACCCTTTGTTTTACAAGAGTTTTGGAAGAGAAAGACTTGGTACTTTGGGTTCTACAAGATGAGATGAGGAACCAGGCCAGGAACTGGATGTGGACAAAAGACTGTGAAGCATCCCAAACTCAGGAGAAGACTTCTCAGGAGCCTTGGAAAGAGCCAGAGGAGAACTCTCTTGGCTGCTGCTAACTGTTCAACTCAGGAATATAGACCACTAAATTATTTCTTCCCGTATTTGAGCTTGTATTTATTCGTGGAGGAGCAGATTCTCCTCCTGGTTTTTGAGTCCAACCATGGCTTTCTCCCAGGTTCAGTGTCTGGATGACAGTCATGTCAACTGGAGATCCAGTGAATCCAAGCCCGAATTCTTCTACAGCGAGGAACAGAGGTTGGCCTTAGAGGCTCTGGTAGCCAAAGGACCGGAAGCCTTCTATGAAGTTCTCAAGAAGGAGAACATCCGAGACTTCCTCTCCGAGCTGGAGCTCAAAAAAGTCTTGGAGACCTTGGAAAGTTACGACCCTGGGGCAGAGTGTCCCCTCAAAGAGAGGAGTGGCTATGTGGACAGCGGCAGCCAGACCGATGACCAAGGCCCAGGGCCTTCTTTGGAATACTGGCCGGAAAGATCGGACCGATCCATCCCGCAACTGGACCTTGGCTGGCCAGAGGCCATTGCGTATCGTGGGGTGACCCGGGCGGCCGTCTACATGCAGCCGCCCATTGACTGCCAGCCCCACATCAAAGAGGTCGTGCGCAAGATGATCTTCCAGGCTCAGAAGGTGAGAGGGCTGTACATGCGAGTGTGTGTGTGTGTGTGTGTGTGTTGGGTTAGCTGTCCTCTTGATCAACATCTCAGGAGCTTCCTGGGAGGTCCATCTGGAGGATGAGCCACTGCAGAACTGATCTGTTGTATCAGTGAGCTCATCCTGGCCTTTGCTTGTGTTTGCTCTCTGACCTGGTGGCAGATGAGATCCCAGGATAAGGTCCCGTCTCCCAGAGGATGGGAGAAGAGGTGGGACTGGATGAGTGACAGCTTGAAGAGCTAATGGTTAGAAACCAGCATCCATGATGCTGGAAAGACTGGGGAGGTAGAATGGGGTGGAAGGAAGAGGCCCCCGTTCCTTGAAATTGTCTGACTCCCAAAAACACGAATCAAAACTGAGACAAAAATCACAGTTCTTTTAAAAGTTCTTTTAAAATCTCAGCAACTCGCTTTCCGTAATCCCAAATAGCTATTCGCAGGGAAAGGTCCTCTGCAGATGCCCAAGAACACTCTTGTTCTTACTGACTCCTTGTACCGAATATGGGTCCCACGTTGTGCTGAAAGGATGAAGGCTTTTTTTACGTTTCCTTTGTGTCTGGGCTTCTGGATCTCCCAAGTCTAAACACTGCACAAAACCAGTCTTAATTTGTTTCATTTAGAAAATTTGGGCCTCCAAGAATTCGGTGCGATGCACAGCTGGGAAAAGGCAGTGCGGTTCAAAGGCCCCGGGCAACTTTCAGTCTCAGTGTTCCCATCTGTAAAATGGGAGTAACTGTGACCTAGATTTTTCAGGCTGTTGCAAGAAAGAGATAAAAGGCTACTTATTAAAATTCAGCCCATATTATAAACAACTACCTCAATCAAAAGTAACTGCAAATGGTCTCCATGTACTCTCATTTCATTAACATATTTCAAAACCTCTGGTCCAGCCCTGGACATACCTTTCCCTCCACCTCCTAATTCACTTTCAACTCGGATTAATTAAAATCAGGAGCGTGAGATCCAGGCCCAGATTCCTTTTCAATCTTTAGCGCTTCGGTTGATGTTTAGCAATCGAGCGTTCGCAGCTGGCGCGAAGGCGATTTCCATTGCAAAAGACGAAGCTGCCAACCCAGAATAAATACATAAATTTATGTACTTTTACCACATTAGGTTGGGAAATGAAAGCTGTCAACAGGCAAATAAAGGTGTTCTGCCTGCCTGCTGGCAGATTCCCACACATTTATATCCCTCTTGAATTGCAGTAATAAAGGGTATTTTGTAGAGGTAAAGGGAGCCAAAAAGCCAAATTCTTTTTTATCTTCGGCTATCTGTCATCAAACCATAATGAGAAATTAAATGTATTAGGAGAAATGAAATATAAAACCTGTAATTATATTTGAAAGACGATGAGACTGTGCCAGCCCATTGCATTCCAAGTTGGTGAGAAGTTGGCTTGTCAGGAAGATTAGAGACCCTGGCATACAAGGGGTCCACAGTCAAAAGAGTCAAGATGGCAGCTACAACCATGCCATCAAGACCCTGCCCGCTTTAGATGTGGGCTGTGTGTAAAAAGGGACGGAACGTTGTGGTTGTGTGGCTGCCATTTTGAGTCCTTTGCAGAAAGGAGCAGGGAAACCTTGGGAGAACATGAGCTTTGGCTGGCATTGGTTGCCACCTGCTGCCCGTGGCAATGGCTTATCAAAAAGTGTGCTGTGAAGCTGGGATTGACCAAAGCCTTGGCGGGCATTGAGATCAATATCGAAGGGCCTCTCTGGTTATGACCGCAGCAAATGGAAGATGGTATTTTGGAGCAGAAAAGGATGAAACAAGAAAGAGCAATAAAGGGAAAGAAAAAGGAAAGAAGGAAGGAAGGG
>JAEANM010020800.1:0-12014 GCA_017656035.1 Myanophis thanlyinensis
CCTAATCTTTATTGCCCTGCTTACAGAAACTGCCCACCCAGTCACATGACTCCCCCAGCCACGCCCACCAAGCCACATCCACAGAACCAGTAGTAAAAAAAATTGAATTCCACCACTGATTTGAGCCCCAAGCAGTGCATGACAGGGTGAGCTCTGGTTCCTGCCCACCTAGCAGTGTGAAAGCATGCCATTGTGAATAGATAAATAGGTACTGCTTCAGTGGGAAGATAACAACCTTCTGTATGTGTTGGTGTATAGTCATGCTGGCCACATGACCATGGAAATGTCTTTGGTCAACACTGGCTCCCTCGGCAAAGAAATGGAGATAAAGTTTGCCCCCTAGAATTGGACATGACTGGGCCTTGTTAGCAATAATGTTAGCAATAATTTAGGATATCAGTGTGGCAAGAATTACCTTATCTGGCTTTTCCATTCCAAGTTAAGTATCAAAAAGAGTACTAAGTAGTAGAAAAGAAAAAATGAAAAAAGTGTGCTCCAATTTGCACCAACTTGTATATATTGGTAGCAGATTTCATTCTTAAGATCAAAATCTCTTATATTGTACTTGCTCTAGATATGTGTGTGTGAGAGAGAAAGAGCAAGAATCCAAGGAAAAAATAAAAGAAAATTTAACATAGATTAAAATACAAAAAAGAAAAAAAGAAAGATTAAAAAAAAGAATTTTTAATTTTTTGATTTCCCTCATTTTAATATGTCTGCTAATTTGCAACTTTTATCATGTGTTGTATTTTTTAAAAGTTTCAAGGGTGCAATGATAAACAAGTCAATGGCCTAGGCTGTTGCATAAATGAAAAAGAAGGCAATTCAGTAAGTTTAGTAAACCTTTGGATATAGATATTTACCCTTGGTAATTTTTTAGAAATTTTGTAGAAATAAACAGTTGGATAAATTATCCCTAGAAGGATGTTCTATAAATGGATTAGGGTTACAACTCCCAGAATTCCCAAGTACAGCAATATAATTACTAGTTTGTTTGCGTGGGAATTTTGAAAGTTGTAGCTTTAACAAATTAGGAACCATTGCATAGTAGGAAATTGACTTAGGAATTACTTGGTCATGTAGTACCTGAACAAATATTGTTACTGCTTGTATACTTGTATATGCTTAAATACTACTCTTACTGTTCCTTATTTTTTTACAAATTCAGAAATAAAAAAACATGAAAATAGTCTTTAATAGTACAATAATACAACACACACACAAAGTAAGACATGTACCCATTCCCCCCTGAAAATAAGACCCTGTCTTATATATATTTTCCACCAAAAAATGATCCAGGTTTTATTTGTGTGTGTGTGTGTGTTGTGATCCATGGACTCACCTCACTTGTGCGTGTTGCCCCGGGCCTCCTTTTCACAGTCAATGGCCTCTGCAGCCAATAACAGAGCTTTGGATCGATCTGGAGCTCTGCTATCAGCTGCAGAAGCCTTCAAGAAAGCCAGAAGAAATGGACTGGTAAGGTAGGTGTCAGGGTGTGCAAGGCCTGATTGCAACTGGCAAAGATAAATAGTAGGGCAGTTCCACCCCTCCCATCCCTACCCCTAGCTTAATTTTTACTCATGCACCCTGGAGTGGGCAGGGTCTTAATTAAGGCTTATTTTAGGGGTAGGGCTAATATAAGGGGTAGGGCTAATATAATATAATATATATGCCCAATATAGGGCACACATGTAAAAATCAGACTAGTACTTACTTTCTGGGTAGGTCGTATTTTTGAGGAAACATGGTATATTTTACAATGTTTAATTTTATACTACTAAAACTCTTTAGAACATAGAATAACAGTGTTGGAAGGTCTTCTAGTCCAACCTCCTGCTCAAGCAGGAGACCTTATACCTTTTCAGACAAGTGGCTATTCCATCTCTTCTTAAAAACCTCCAGTGATCGGGCACCTGCAACTTCAGAAGGCAAGGCATTCCACAGGTTAATTGTACTTACCATTAGGGAATTTCTCCTTATTTCTAGTTTGCGTCTCTCTCTTTCTCTCCTCTCTGTAACCTTTAATTAGGTGAAACAATGCAACATAGGGCAATACATTTTGAACCATGGTTCATCAAATGGCCTAATTTACTGAATGGGTACCAATAGTGCCAGTGGGATTGAAATTTGGCAAATTTGTTGTCACAAATTTGTACTGCACTGCTGCACCTCCACCTGGAAATTTGGTAGACCAGTCCAAGCTAAGACTTCTGGTGACTAGGTAGATTGACTCCCCTTTTCAGCCCCTGGAGATCAGGTAGAGCAGTCTCACCCTAGCTCTCTAGTTGACTGGGGCCACCATTAGCTGCTAAAGGGCAGTCAGCTGTGTTAAGCTGGCAGGAAGTCAGAAATCACTTCTACTCCCATTGGTTTTTAGCCCCTGATACTGTTTCTCTGTTTAGGTAAGGAACTATCTCTGAAACAATGATCCACTGGGTCTTGGGTTGTCTAATATATATACATTGCTTTTCTTCTGCAGGGACTGATTACCACAACTCTGTTCAATGCATCTGAGTTCAAGCCTTTAGACCCTACCCAAGAGCCTATATTTCCACCTGAGTTATTGGTGAGTTTTTCTTTTCCTCACCAAGCTAACTGAATGTCCTTATGGAAGATTTTGGTATTCTTATTGATTTGCACCCATTAACTAGGACTTTGTCAACATATTTTGAGGGCACCACTTTAAAGAAGAGTAAACTAGATACATTGTCTGGAGCTAACTTGAAGGTGATATCATCAGCTTTTATTTTCTTGACACATTTCAGTGGTGAATTAGGACCTGTATAGAGTTGGAGAGAGAGAAGGAGGAATAAAAAAGGTTGGTTGGTTGGTGGTGTAAAAAAGAAGAAAATGGGTCAACAACTACTATGCAAATTGGAAGTCCTTGATTCATCACTCTTTAATCTTAAAGTCAATACTCTCAGATATGATGGGAAATGTTATCACTAACAGTTTGCAGTTCTATACAGAAGCAGTACAAATGACCCAAGGCATTAAGCAACAGTTGGTTGCTGAAAAAGATTTGTAATTCCTCTGTTTATATAGCTTGTTACATCACAGAACATCAGTCCAGGATAAAGGCCCTGCACAGGGGTAGAATTGTGCCAGGAAACATCTGAAATGGATATTTGTCTCCTTTTAGCATCAAAGCCAAGGGTGTCAAACTTGCATTGTTACAGCGTCATCACATGATGTATTGGGACTTTTTCCCCCTTTGCTAAACTTGGTGGGGCGGGCCCAGTACAAGACGCATCTGGCCCGCGGGCCCCGAGTTTGACAGCCCTGATCAAAGCTTAGTCAAGCAAGTTGTATCCTGATCTTGCTTCGACAAGGAAGCTGTATGCAGGAGGCCTTTGGGAAATTCTGCAATTGTAGATTATATTGGGAGGTAAAAATAATAATTAATAATAAAATCCTAGAAGAAGGCAGCAGCAAGAAAATATATATCTATGTTCAGACAGGCTCCTTATTTGTGGTCTTTGAAGGCTCTTAAAGAATGAGCTGTTCAGAGTCTTCCCCTGATTTGATTTCATGTTGTTTTTTGTATTCTTCAAGTGTTCGTTTTTATTTTTTTTATGGAACTTGTTTTATGCTGTATTCTTTTTCTTTATGATTCTTCAAGAATCATTTTAATTGTGACAACACAGAAATAACTAAAGAAGTAAGTATACAAACAAATGTATGCTGCCTTAATTTAAAAAAATACGTCCATATCTGAAGATGAGAGAATGATATCTGGACAAGAAATGGACAACTGATTTCAAACCCCATTCTATGACACCTTCAACTTAAATATTGTGTGAGAGAGTAGGTGGATTTAAAATCAATATAACAATTATATTATTTCATGAGATTCCATGAAATGGAGAGCATAGAACATGAAACGGCAGTTTTCTGTGATTACAAAAATAGGTTGGGCAAATTGTGATTCAAGGGTTTTATTCCATGGCAGAACTGCCAAAATTATGCATTGTAATGTGTAGATGATGTAAATTAAATCTGAGGATGGTCACATATTTTTAGAGCATGTCCAGGCACAACAAAATCACTATCAGAAGTTGTTCTTGTTTTGCCCACACAGGCCTAATGGTTTGCACACTGAATATCAGATTGCTATCAGAATTTACTCCTGTCCTGTCTAGATAAGTTGGTTCCAAAATCAGAATTTTCTATAGGTTCTATTACAAAGAATATATATGTCCAGAACAAATATGGAATGAAAATGTGAATGGTTGTCTAAAAAATAAAATTCAGATTTTGGGAACCATATAAAGCTAAGCTAATCTTTCCTATCAAAACAAAACAAAACATGGTTTTAATTTTATTTTAATTTTGTTTCATTTTATAAAGTTGCAATGTTCTATCAATATTTTACTTATATATAGTTTGAAATTAATTATTAAATGTAGTTGGTATAGTTATTTCTTTGTCTAACCCAGCCATCTATAAATTATTTGCTTTAGTAATAGCAATAGCATTTAGATTTATATACCACCCCATAGTGATATATAAGTGTAATATTATATATATATATTACAGCACTTTCTGAGTGATTTACAATGTCAGCATATTGCCCCCAACAATCAGGCTTCCCATTTTACTGGCCTCATAAGGTTGGAAGACTGAGTCGACCTCAAGTCCCATTAGGATTGAGCTCCAGCCTGTGGGCAGAGTTAACCTGCAATACTGCATTCTAACCACTGCACCACCGTAAGATGTAATCCACTGGAACCAATTTCCTTAAATTCTAGCTAATCACTTCTGCCTTACTAGCCTGCAACCAACAGGCTTTGGTGCAGATTTGCCAGAGACCAGGGGCAAGGGAGTTTGATAAACGAAAGCTAGTATTTCTAAAGCTACACATTGCCTCAAGCTTTGTTGCAGATTGATCTTGGAGACTGCTTGCCCCTCCCACTTACAAATACCCAACTGGATAATGAGAGAGGATTTATTAACTTCATAGAAGGACTCCTATGCTGTTTCTTGTTGCAAAGAATCCTAAAGCATGTCACTCACTGGAAATAATAGCTGAAGCTATAATGCAACCCTTCTCTTCTCCTTCATACCAAATTGAGATTGCTTGCTTTGTGATGCCAGTGTTATTACATGAAGCTAAATCTGGCCTTTTCTCTATAGACACAGAGAAAGCCTGTTGAGCAACTGTGTTTCAAAGGCGAGCGAGTGATGTGGTTGCAACCATCAACTCTCAAGGAACTTGTTTCTCTGAAAGCTCAACACCCTGATGCCAAGCTAGTAGTAGGGAACACAGAAGTGGGTAAGAGGACCAACTCTGTTTCCTGTTGAACAAATGCACATAACATAGCATAGCAGTATACAATTGACTGACCAGTTTAAGATTTGACTTCTTCCTTCCTTTATCAAATAAAGTGTCTTGCATCACCATTGATAATTAAGGCTGCAATTTTATACACATTTGAAGCAGGAATTCTGTTGTAAAGATAATTCATATCATTTATAATGAATTAATATTAGTGTCCCTGTTCTCCACAACAGGGTTAACATGTATATTAAGTCATAATGTGGAAACCAAACACTATAATTTGTAATAGTTTAACAAGTTGTATGAGCCCAGCTAATGTGCAGTTTATTTAGTGAATATGACTGTAGTATGATGGCTATGCTTTACGTCTAATTTATAGGAAGTTTGATACTGAATACTGGGTGTAAGAACACTAAATGACCTCTCATAATCCAACAGGCTTCTTATGTTTCATGGGATCCTTGTCTGATCCCATAGTTGAAACCATTTTCTTCTCTGTAGGAATGCCTCAAAACAATATATACATTCAAAATAAGTTTTCAATCATCTTTTGGCACCCATTAACAACTTTCTCCCTACTCCCTTGGAGAGACAATATTTGGGAATGTGTGAAGTGGAAGGGAAAATTATTGGCTGTATACATTCATTACAAGTCAGTGCAAGTGCCTTCCCTTTTAGGCATCCAGGAATGTCTCTGAAGATTGCTTTAGGAAGGGAGTACTATCACCACTAAGATGAGATCCACTTTTATATAAGAGCTTTGTTGTGTCATTGGCAGATTTACTACTTTTGGTTGACTGCCATGTCTGCAATGACCTCACTGGATTTTGTTTTCTTCAGGTATTGAAATGAGATTAAAGAACATGCTGTACCCTGTGATTATATCCCCAACTTGGATCCCAGAAATGAACTCTGTTCAGACCACTGACGAAGGTAAGTAGTCTGCCTGTTGTCTCAAGGGATTGGCAAGAGTGCTTGAAATGCACAAGGAAATGTTTACAAGCCATGATAAAAAAAAGCTGGGTGGCAACTCTTTTCCCCTTGCACTTGTAGCCTCTCTCTGTTCCTGGTATACTGATTACACTCCTGGGGAAAGTTCTAACCAAATTCAGAGCTCACTTGACACTTTTGACAGCCACAATTTCTGAACATGTTTGTCTTCTGAAACAGTGAGATTGACTGGTGGAGTAATCTATCAAAAAATGCAAAGGTAGTACTAAGAATTGTACTGTTGAACAAGCAACAGAAGCCTGGATGGGCAGGTAATAGCACTGCATCAAGGGTATTTTTTTAGGACCTTCTGAGAAAATTGCAAGTACAACACATTGTCAAATCAGATTCAGCAAGTGGACTCCAAGACTACATTGAAGCAAGCCAGATGCCTTAGAGCAATGTTTTCCAAGCAGATTGGCTAAGAATTTCAGGGGCTAAAATTCTAATGCAAATTACAGTGTACCTGGTTGGGAAAAGCTATCCAAGAGCAGATGGCCACATTTCTGAATGAAGACTTGGGATCAGGTGGCAGATGGGTCATTTGATTGCCCAGAAGCCTGTGGTTTAGGTGAACAAATTGGTTCTTCAGAAAGAAGATTGAAGACTTACATACAAGTGCACACATCACCCTCCAAATGATTCTTTAGAAAAGGGAGCATATTTTTGCATTGGAATAATATAAAACATATATACTCACATTACAAATGTAATAAAACTCTTTTAAAGGATAATTTGCTGCATAACCATGGGTTAAGTCACTTTCTTGTAGAACTGATATGTATCATCTAAAATCTGGTAACTGCTGGAAAATGAACATCTTGGCATGCTGAGAACACTTGCAACCTTTTTAACAGCAGTAATTTTAGATCTCTAACGTCTCTTGAAAAGGATCAACCTGTAATCTCTACTCCCCCACTTTTCAGAGTTGCTTTGAGGTTGCCACTATGATTGTTGAAAACCAGTGCCCCATTTTTTCATGTTTTCAGGGGAGAAATATAACAAATCTGTAATGTACATTGAAAAATAAGCATGTCATAGTTTTAAAAGAATCTCCCAAATTCTACCTCCAAAACCAGCTCTTCTCACATATGTGATATAGTCCCGTCCACCATGACCCTCAGATTCCTTCCTTGCTAAGTCAAGTATACATTCTTATAAGATATGCAGGAAATAAAACCTTTCTTGACTTTAAAAACTAAGTGAAGGTCCATTTGGTCAAATTGTTCTTGTTTCTGGTTTTACAGGAATCAGATTTGGCGCCTCCTGCAGCCTGAGTTGTGTAGAAGAGGAACTCAGGAAGGCAGTGGCCAATCTTCCTTCTTACCAAGTAGAGGTCTTCCAAGCTGTCCTAGAACAACTGAGATGGTTTGCAGGGCCTCAGATCCGCAACGTTGCAGTAAGTGTTTCCAAATAGTTTCTGATAAAGGAAGGAGACAAGAAAGGCAGGTGGGATGTACTATTCCTTTAAAATTCCAAAGGTGCTTTTTTAGGTGACTAAACTTTCTTGTTTTTCCTTTGAAGATGTTTTGTTTCTCATCCAAGAAGCTTCTTGGAAAGTCCATTGTCACCTGAAGAAAGCACCATTGGGACAACCATGACATGGATGACTGAGAGTCTCTACAGTTCCTTTAAAATGTATCTCCCTTTGCACTTTTATATCCCAATTTATTTTATTATCCTTCACACAATTTCCCCATAATACCGGTGGCCAGGCTAGTCTACTGACTTTAATTTTAAAGTTACACAACTTCATCTGCTTCTGAATGTCTAGACCAGTGTTTCTTAACCTTGACAACTTTAAGTTGTGGAACTGAGGTTGTCAAGATTGAGAAATACTGGCCTAGATAGTTTCCACAGCCAGAATACCTACAGTACATACACAAGTTACTAGACATGCTGATATTCCTTCTGACACCCCCCCCCCCACCACAAAGTCCATGGTGAGCAACAATGCATGATCTCAGGGAGTTGGATAGCAAATAATTTTGTAAGCACCTTTGTTGCAAAAGTATTTCAACTCCCTCTTCCAATTTTATGCCAAGAAGTCTGAGAATTAATAGCTGGATCCAAGCCATCCAATGAATTTCTGTGGCTAACTGTAGACTACAAATATTTTTGTTCCTAATAGAATACTTCCTATATACCATGCATAAAGAGAACAAGCCTACAAGGCAATAAGATTTTTCATTATTTGGTAAATTCAAACTGATTAGTGAATCTTGTTATGCATGGCTTAGTTTGAACAAATCTTCACAGGAAATGTCAGCTAAGGAGAAGCATATCTTTTAATTTATACCAACCTTCAGGCCAGAGATATATATTTTAGACTGAAAATGAGTAATAGTTTTTGAACTGACAAATCAGATTTGACTATATATTTTCTTCGCTGGGATATGTTAAATGCCCAGAATTTTTACAGAAACACTAAAATTAAATAATTTATCTAAATGTCTTTATATTCACCCACTCAAGTACAATTTAGTATAATGAATCAAAATGTAAATCATTGTTTAAATTCCCCAATTGTTAATCTCATGAAAAAAAAAACATTTGGCACATTGTGAAAACATGCACAGTAAATGATGTATTAACTTAAACTGTATTGCTTCCTTAACCATTCTTGTTCTATTTGAGAACAAGAAAATCCCATTTTAATTTTAATGGTGTAAAGTTAAAATATTCAGGATTTTCTTCACTTACTTTGATTAGTGATTTTAACTATGTCTATTGACCTAATTTCTAAGATATGTCTGTGCTACATTTACTTTCAGGCTATTGGTGGAAATATAATGACTGCAAGTCCAATATCTGACCTAAATCCAGTGTTGATGGCAAGTGGGAGCAAACTGACTTTGGCATCAAATGGTAAGCAGTTTCTCAATTTCCCTTGTTGCCGATGCAAACTCTGTTATGGGTGTGAATGGAACAGTTTCCATGCCACATTTTTCTTTATGGGGCTAGTCAGGGAAAGTAGTACAGCTTGTTATTTCTGAGAGCCACAATGTTAAGAGAACTTTCTTTGGTTGTTCTTTCTTTTTCTTTCTTAAACTAAAGGCTAACACTGAATATTCCCCACAACCCCACATCCTTAGATAGTTTCAACACGCATTATTTAACTTTTAATAGTTTATGGAGATTCTCAGTCATCCAGGCCATTGGATTGTTCCAAAGATGCTTTTTTAGGAGGCAACTGGATTTTCTTATTTTTTCTTTGAAGACATTTCATTTCTCATCCAAGAAGCTTCTACAGCTCTGACTGGATGGTGGGAAATAAAAGGAATTATATTCCTTTCAGACAGCTGGTAATTTGTATCCTTTTAGAAAGCCATTGAGGCACTTGGAGGTTTATCTATTATTATTATTATTGCAATTTTTTTGGAAATCTGTTCCAAATGGATTTCCAAAAAATTGTGGTCTACAGGAACCATTTGCACTACTTAGGTGACCTTGAGGACACAGATAAACCTCCAAGTGCCTCAATGACTCTCTAAAAGGATGCAAATTACCAGCTTTCTGAAAGGAATATAAATCCTTCCATTTCCCACCATCCAGTCAGATGGTGTTAGTTACAGTTAAGAAATTCAGAGTTCTCAGAAAGGTGATCTAAACACTACAGATAGAGCTTTAATGGTTGATTCCAGCCTGTCTGTTACTTGATAACATAGGACTTCAAATACATGTTGATTTCATGTGACACAAAATACATATATGAAGGCCTAGATAATTAGGGAGCACCAGGCTGGAACAAATAATTAGCATATATTGTTTCATTAGTGTAGGTCACAAACTTTTCTTGTGGAATTAAAAGACCAGCTAGCCTACCACCAATAAATAGTAGCCAAGTTAAATTGAGAGTCCACCTGCTTACCCAACTCATCTTCTGTGTGTTGTATCTTGTTTTCTTGCAGAGGGCAGCAGGACAATAAGGATGGATGAAAAATTCTTTACTGGGTATAGAAAAACTATACTGAAGCCTCAAGAAATACTGCTTTCAGTTGAGATTCCCTTCAGTAGGGAGGTGAGGTGATCTGAATACTTATTGCCATAGGAAAAAAAAACTGTGTAGTTTTATCAGGCATACATAATACTGCAGAAAATAGGCTCAAGATGCAGAAGGATCCTGACAAACTGGAACACTGGGCCTTATCCAACAAATGCAGTTCAGTGGCGAGAAAAATAAGGTTTTACACTTAGGCAAGAAAAACCAAATGCATAGGTGCAGAATAGATGGTACCTTGCTCAATAGCAGCAATATGAAAGTGATCTAGGAGCAGAGAACCATTTAAATATTAGCCAGCAGTTTGCTGCAGCTGCCAAAAAAAGCCAGTGCAGCCCTGGACTGTATCAACAGAGGGATAGTATCAAGATCATTTGAGGTGCTGGTACTGCTCTGGTGAAATCAGCTTGTAAGGTTGCATCCAGTTTTGATCACCACAATAGAAAAAAAGGTATTGAGACCATAGGAAAAGTGCAGAGAAGAGCAACAAAGATGTTTAAGGGACTGGAGGCTAAAATATATGAAGAATAATTGCAAGAACTGGGAACGTCTAGTCTAATAAAGGAAAGAGCTAGGGATGACATGATAGTCATCTTCAATAAGGGGCTGTCACAAAGAAGAGGGGGGGGGGTGTCAACCAATTTCCCCAAATACCTGAAATTAGGATAAGAAAGTAACAGATGGAAACTTATTAAAGAGAGAGACAACTTAAAACTAAGGAGAAATTTCCTGACAGTGAAAATATCAGTGGAATGGCTTACCTTTAAAAGTTGTGGGTGCTCCATCACTGGGGATTTTTAAGAAGAGTTTAGACAACCATTTGTCTGGAATGGTATTGAGTCTCCTGCTTGAGCAAGGGGTTGGAGTAAGAGACCTCCAAGATCCTTTCCAACTCTGTTGTTCCATAAGTTCACATGGTCATATTAATCAATAATGCAGATGCAAAGCTCAAAGCCATGTTAAGTAGGCTATGATTCTTCTGAAACATAGAAAACATTTTGAATATACAGTAGCATTCATCTCTCTCTCTCCCTCCCTCTCTCCCTCTCCCGCTCTCTCGCCCTCTCCCCCTCTCTCCCCCTCCCTCTCTCTCTGCCCTCCTCTCCCTCTCTCCCCCTCTCCCTCTCTCTCTCTCCCCCTCCCCCTCTCCCTCTCCCTCCCTCTCTCCCTCTCTCCCCCTCTCTCTCTCCGTCCTCTCTGCAAACTTGGCCCAGCTGGGATACGGCCTCTGTGGGCCGGCTGATGCCAGAGCGCTTGGGATGATGCCCTGAATTGGGGAGGGGGGGGGAGGAACCGTCAGGGGAGGAATAGGAAGGCACATCCTGCAGCTTTGTCATGGCAACTCAGCCGAAACCACGCACTTCCCGCTGGCCTTGTCTGGCCACAGAACATGTCTCGGCACTCAGCCCTCATGCGTCTGATGATGCAGTTGACAGTGGTGGGGACCCAGCCAACACATCCCATCCCACAGGGTGGATTTAAACTTCAGCATGAGGTGGTGACCCACCAGCTGGAGAGTCAGTTGGAGAGTCGGCAGCCATCGCTGTTTATTTGCTGTCAAAGCCACATAGGACCGACTGGGAATCAGGATCTGAATTCGCATCCATGCAACACCCAGGCTGACCAAGGCCATCTTGGTGATCTGGATTTTCTCTCTTCCCCTCTCTCTCATTTCCTTTCCATCCTCCCTCTCTCCCTCTTCCTTTCTTCTTTTCCTTCCTTCCCTCTCCCCTCCCCTCCATT